>LSHF01000077.1:0-124292 GCA_001660795.1 Leptoxyphium fumago
GTGGGGAATCGACCCTTCACGTATACAGTTCGGTTTGTTTATGAAAAATGATGGCAAACTCGGGTACTGTACCGCCTGGTGTTGCAGCGCTCGCCTGCCTGCTTTTGTTGCAGCATCCAACGGCCCATCTGATCGCTCGGTCGATCTCGCGAGTCCAAATGGCGTTCGCCTTCGGACCAGGTCAATCTTCGACGCCTTCTTCCCTGCCATGCCCTGCCCCGGCTCTTGCCCGTACCTGATAGCCTTCTCTTTGTCTCCTTCGCTGCCAGTTCCCCATACCCACTTTGGCCTGCCTACTCTAAGCCTCTTCGCCAACGAGCACCGACAACAACTAGCAATCACACCTACCTCGGCTGGCCTGCAACAAAGCAATGCCGGAAGGCCTGTCCAGGCTGAATGTTGCTCTGGCCTACTTCCAACCCTCTTGCTGCTCTCTTTCTTTCTCTGCCTCTTTCTCTGTGTGTGCGCGCGAGAGAAGACGGTCTAGCCCAATCTGGATCTCGCTACTACCCTNCCGATGCCTTCCCCTCCCGTCCCGCTGTCCGTCCCGTCCCGTCCCACTCCCGTCCCTCCGCCTCTTGCTCTCTCCACATCCTTCCGATTTCGAGGGCGAGGTCAAGGTCAAGGTTAAGGGAATGACGGTGGCGATGGCACTGGGAATGGGAATGGAAGGACTCCTAAATTACAAGCTTCGTCTATACGAGCAGCATCGCATGACTAACCAAAAGTCAAGAGCTGCCGACTGCGTCCTTTGATGAAGCGCAATGCCGCTCAATGTCTACATGTCAATGCTTGGGCCCTTGGCTCTTTATTCAATCTGTCCCGACCTTGCCTCGTCTAGTCTGGCCTCGTCTCGACCTCCTCTTTCTCCACTTTGCCCCCCTGTCCACTACAGTAGGAGCTGTTCCCTGCTGCTGTTCCTTATCCCCTGCTCCTGGGTGCGGTGTGCCCCCCGTGTGGGGTCGGTCTGTCAGTCTAGCTTCTAGTGTCACATCGCCCTAGTCTGCAATCGGCAGGGGCAAGATATGGATATTCTGTGTGCGTTGCTCTTCTGGTGTTGTTGAAGTTGGATCTTGTTCGTGTAGTCCAACCGTGGCCGACACGGCGGATGTCTTACGCAGACAACAGATGCCGGAATCTCCTGCTATCGGCCCAGTGGACCTGCGTCAGCCCAACTTGAACCCGTATCGCGGCAATCCCAAGTAGCGAAAATTGATAAGAATCTCTGTCTGCTTCTGGTCCCGAGTCATACGTCTCAAGGAAGACAAGCAGCTGCCATTACAACACCTCGACCATGTCCGGCTCACTGTGCCGGACCATTCTAGGATGAATCTGGCTGTATGATATACTCTCGGTCTGATGTATCATTCTTGGCGATGAGCAGCCCCGAACACATCCAGCTGAGAAGAACCAGCGGTGGAAGTCCGCGCCTGCCGAATCCGTCTAGCCTACGTCACCGGGCACTGGGCAATGCCTCCCGGATCGCGACCTGGCAACCTCAGGCATCATGTCCAGTCTTCACCACCCTCGCATTCACCCGGCTTCTGGCCTGAGGCTGGTACAGACAAGGTGCAGTCTATTTAAAGCGTCGAAACGGTGTCTATACCAGCCAAGGGCCCTTGGTCAGGTGGTAAGGGGGTTGGGATCGTCTGCAGCGAGCCCAACGCGCTCCCCTGAAGCCCTGCGTTCAATCCCCGCTGGGGGAGACCACCCTTGGATAGCAGCGGTCGAACTGAACCCGTAATCTGAATAGTACCTCGCGATGGGAAGAGGCGCCGCGGTGGTGACGCCGGTTGCAAACGGCTATCCATCGCGCGGAAGAGGGTCAACCTCATCTTTTTGTTGTTTTCTTTTTTGTCTTTTGCTCTCCCTTCTATCTCTGGCAACCCCCTTCACGGCTTGATGTTCTTGCACACGGTATTTAAATTCTAGGTGCTGTTGTGAAACCTACACTTCACCTTTCTACCTACGTTACCTACCCTGGTGATATTGTGAGTGAAGCTTATCTTTCAGATGTTACGTGTTTCACGCTCGGATATTGTTTGATCGATGATATCACATTCCAATTTGGGTTGATCAGCTAATTTTGACACTTCTCGCGTTTCCATCAACTAAAGCTACACCACCGAATATCCATCGATCAGAACTCCCAAGGCGAGGCAGCCTTGACCCAAACCTTCAAGTCGGTCACGGGCTCGACCAGGAACTTGTCGCTCTCGGCCTGGCGGGCCTTCTGGTCCTTGCCGTAATAGTTGTGCTCGCCGATCCAGACCATCATGTCGGTGATCTCGTGGGCGATGTTGCTGGGCAGGAAGCTGGCGAAGGTGTCGGCCGGGATCTTCTTGAAGACGACCTGCTTGCCGGCGGCGCTGCTCAGCTCGGCCAGGACCTCGCGAGGGGTGGTCCAGGCGGAGACGCCGTTGGCCGTGACGCCGTTGGCGGCCTGGCCGGCCTCGAATAGGCCGACGACGTACTTGCCGCCGTCCTTGGCCGGGTCGTGCAGCGGCCAGTCGACGTCCTCGCTGGGGAAGGGCAGGGCCAGCGTGGGCACGCCGTCGACCGGGTGGATCAGCGTCTTGAGGTTGGAGTAGAACATGGCCGGGTCGTAGTAGGAGACGATCAGACCGTCGCCCTTGTTGGCCTCGGCGTACTCGCGCACCTCCGCCTTGGAGTCGAAGTGCTCGACCCCGGTGATCTTGCCGCCGCTGAGCTTCTCGACGAACGGCAGCGCCGAGAAGATCAGGTGCCGCACGCCCGCCGCCTTGGATGCGTCGAAGATCGACTTGCCCTGCTGGATCTCCTTCTGCTTGTCCAGCAGCGACCAGAAGTCCGTCACGCCGAACACGCCATAGCTGCCCTGCACGGCCGCCTTGACCGACGCCGGGTCTGCCAGCTCGGCCTCGACCAGCTCCACGCCCCTGGCTTCCAATGCCTTCGCCTTGGCAGAGGTCTTGTTACGTGTCACGCCACGGAACGTGTATCTGTTGGCGAACTCGGTGTGTCTCAGACCGACATCGATCACGCTGCCACCTTGGTTGCCGGTCGCGCCGAAGACAGTGATGATCTTTTTCTGGGCCATTGTTGATATTTTGGATCGTAATGAAGTGTTTAGGTAGGATAGAACGTTTTTGAAGATTGGATGAACAATATGGGTATTGTGTTGGAAATCTGGCTTCAATGAGTGCTTTTCGTACAACTTTTCCCACTCTGACTGAGTCTGTTGTCTGTGTTGCAATCTACTTCTCTCATCTCGATCGATAGGCAAGCCGGACGAGCTGTCTTTATAGCCCCTCTTCGCATCCTCACCTTTGCAAGCCCTCATCTTGCGAGTGTGGAGGTTACATCGGAAATGACGGTAAAATACAACCGAAGCGAATCAAGAACGAAACGACCATCTACAAGGTGCTCGGAAGCTTTCGAGGACCCTATGCCATCAGGGTAAGGGCAAAGGGTGAGGGGCTGGAAGCTCTGTTTGCGCCAACCCTTCCCAATGCGGTTGCGTTCAATCCACAATCCACGCCCTCCATCTCCTGATCCTGATCTCTCGACGGATTTCGCGTCTACATTGTCAAGCCGAGCCTCGTTGGGGGTTGGTAGACCGTTTAGTCAGGACGCCGGCCCTAAGGAGAGAGACCTTCAGTCAGCCAACGGGCCGCTGGCTGGGCGCGCCATGCCGTGCATGATTGAATACATTGACAATGGCGGTTAGGGCTCCAGGTAGAATACTGTAGGTGACTGGGTTGACCTGAGCGACGGATCGGTCGCTGCCCGTGATCCGGTACGAAGAGTCATCGCCTCGGTGAGATTACCGCAAAATTTCATCTCATCTAGCTTCAGCTCTTGCGACGAGCAGTCTATCGCGTCTCGGCTTGATACTTTGGCCGGTCGCCCGGTTTGTCAGTCATGATGAGTGCAACCATTCGGTCGACGGAGGAACCGACACAGTAGGCAAAAAAGCACACTCACCTGCACAGAGCTACTGAAGCCCTAAGAAAGCCGGGCCTCCAAAGCTCAAGAGTAAACCCCGGATTACAGCATCGCTGGCTGCTAAAGGTAATCAAGGTCCGGAGCAAAGCTCCCACGCATGCAGTCTGTCGACCTCACCTCGTCCGCGAGGTACAGTACTCGAGGTGGAGATGCGGCACAGTACTGAGCTACCCCTACCCACCCTTAGACTGACGTTACCGTATACCTCGACAGCGCCACCCTGGTTTCACGCTGTCGCCATACTGTGACGTTTACCTCTTACCATGGCGTGGCCTGACTTGGCCGACGACTCTGGGGTTTTGGGCTGACTGCAGGTGGTAACAAAGCTGTTTGGTGAGGGGGAAGGTTGCAGTACATCTGCAAAGCTAACCAAGGCAAACAGGCATGAAAGACAAGGCAGTTGGATANGTTCATAGGTCGCGATTTGCTCGCGTACCTTTTAATGCGCATTTCCCGCTGCATGTTCAAAAGTCCTTAGGCCCTATTTCTGTACCCTAGGCCTTGCTTCCACAAGATGAGCTCGAGCTGTCGCTTGCGATGCGGCGCATTCGCCACGAAAGCTATTGCTTGTGAATGTGATCCTTGACTTCGATCCTGAATGTGCACAGTGTTGACGGGGAAAGTGGATTTGATCGGCACTTGCGTTGGCAGCGCGGTAAGCTGCTTGGACGTAGGAAGGTGCAGAAATGAAGGAGGTTTTGATCGAATTTGCTTTAGACAGCATACCCACCTACCTACCTATGGATCCGGATCAACTGTTGGCCTGGGAAGCTTTCTAACAGGGACCTGTCGTATGCTTTACAGTGGGAGGGTTTCGAACGTGTTGTAAAGTAGTATAATCCAAGCACCAAGCTTGATAGGTACGTAGGTCGTAGCTAGGGAACCGAGCTCCTCTACGCTTTCCGAACACCAGGCTGCCAATCAGCCGTCAAAACAACTCAAGACAATCTTTCAAGATAAGGAGACAGCCGTGGAATCCGTGGTGTATCCGTAACGCCAGATTGCTGAAGCCCAAAAAACAATAGCCGCCCGGAAGACCAATCCGCAGCCTCGCGATATACACCTGGTTGAAACATTCCAGGTTCCTCATGTGTTCGACGTGTAAAGCCTGATCGGTAGGTCAGGTATATGTGTTGTACTTCCTCCTACCAGATCTGCCAGCAGACTTCTTCTGTCTCTTTCTTGCTTTCTCTTTCGGTTCAGGTATGGCTCAATTGACCACACACAGCAGCTCATGTTCGAGGATGAATTTGCCCTCCTTGTATTTCTCTGTGCTCTCGTACGCTCGATCGTACTTCCACCCGACCACGCCTTTACACTGCCGGCAGAAGACGTCGCGCACGACGTGTCGACCGGTCGTCATGTTCCGCTCGCCAGGCTCGCCCTGATCGACGTTGACGACGCTGTTGAAAAGGTACGCCTTGCCATGCTGGCCACGGAAATTCTGTATCAAAGAAACGAGCAGGTCAGTACAGATGAGCATTCCTGAGGCAGATACGAGGTCGACTTTGTACGCACCCTGCTGATGATCTCGTTGTGGTCTGCCAGGTGCGTCTTGCACGCCCTGCAACCGTAGATCTTGCTCGCGTTGAGGTAAACGTTGTAGGCAAGGCCCATCCTTGCGGCGAGCGGGCTTTCGACCCACGCTTGGGAACGACCTAAAGGTGCTAATCCAGCACGATCTTACAAGTTGTTTGCTTCGAGGGTGTGGGCGCTGGCCCTCTGCGGTTGAACGATGATGCGATTAAATGGTGAGGCTCTAACTACTGAGCTTGACTGCTGGATATCTCTTTATGCAGTACCAGTATTGTGGGAGAATGAGGCTAGGTACCCAGACAGGCTTGAGATGTTGACCTCCTTGGTGCGACTACGGCTGGTATGCAGGTGTGTGAGCGTGCGGTAACGTCTGCAGCCGCGGCCCAGCAGGAGCAAACAAGGCGATGATAGCTGACTGGGTAGGCGAGAAGGTTGCACGAGGTAGACGGCAGGTAGACGACGTGGACGTGGTTGTTTCGGACAGAGGAGGAGGATGATCAGGTCAGATCAGATCAGATCAGATCAGCGCAGGCACGAATCACGATCGGACCCCACGGTCTAGAGAGCCTGCTGACTGCTGCTTGCTTGTACTCTGGAAAGAGGGAGATCGCTCTGGTGTTACGGGTAGGTAGTGGACGCTCGTGCTTGCGCTTGTGCTTGGTAACGACAATGACGATGGCGATGACGCTCTGGCTGATGTGCAGGTGGCCGCTTTGGTATGTGTGCTTCAACGTCCGCCTGACTCTGATCACGAACGCGAAATTGAAGGTCTGAGTGTAACACGATTTGCCTCAGTCCAGTAACGAGGCTATGCAGAGGCACTTATAAATGGTTCACGATACAGGGGGGGTGCTGGACGAGGTGTTAACATGGGAAGGTGGTGACTGGATGGATATACTGCGGGGCTTCACTGCACTGCTTCCAAACACACAGAGAACAGAGAGGGACGGGTGACGGGCGATGCAGCTACTGCAAGTCCTTACATAAGCCTGCAGCATCATCATCATCCACTTGTGACTTTTGAGAAGTCGAACGGCGGCGGTTTGTTTGCCATCTGTAGTGCAAATGATAGCAAATACTGTAGACAAACATTGCGTGACCCATTTGTGTACTGTCCTTCCCATAAAGCTGGCGATTAGTCTGGACACGCATTTGGATTTTGGAATCGTCTGGATTATCAGTCGTTTGTGAATTCACAACGTGATTTCACCTTTCTCGACGCACACCGTCTCGCGATGTCTGCAAGTCGCAGCACGGCAAACAGATCCAATGCAGGCCCGCCTGGCCTTTCGCTCGGCCGCTCTCTCATCGTCCTGGGCAACCTGATGTACGCAGTAGGCGCATTCGTGGCGGATTGGTCGGAGAGCCATGTGTTCAACCCAAAATGGCCGCCTCATGCCAAGGTCAGTGAGCACCAAGAACGAAGATGTATCGCAGAATGACGGCTAGATCCTGGTGGCCCAAGGAGAAATGGTGAGGAGAGCAGGAAAGATTGCACTGCAAGGCAAATAAAGCACTGCACATCATGAGACGAGAACATCTGCCATGACGATGTCTCAATCCATCCAGACAACACGGACCTACCATCCTTCCCATTCCACCCGAGTCCCATCGCTGCAACTCACTCAGATATCTTACAAATGACCTTCTACGATATAGTTCCACAACGGCCAGACGATGAGCCTGGGCGTGCTGCTGGCGGCATCGAGCACGTATTTTGCCTTCAGGCCGACACAGAGCGCCGCCGCAGGCCGCGATAGCCTGTGGACGGCGGCGCTGCTGGGCACGTTCTACGGCGCGGCCGGACTTTCGGCGATCCTGTACCCGGGCACTGACTGGAAGGACCCGGGAGGACCAGGGCCGGACGGGGGTGGGCAGCGGTACCTGTTCACAGCCATCTGTGTGATGATGTGGGTGGGCTATTGGATCGACGGCAGACAGACTGGTACTCGGACGGGTGCAAGGTAAAGGTAGGCAGGAATGATGAGGCAATGGGGGGAGGAGGATGGGAGGAACGGGAGATGGGATGCGATGCGATGCAACGCGATGGGAGTGGAAAGGGAGAGAGAGTTATTGGTTAACTGGTTGGTTTCTTTTGGCTTGGCCATTGGCCTGAGGACGCGATGGGGCGTGTGATTCTTGCGGAATGACCGAGCAGAATCGCCGTACACGCACACCGACTGCACGGGTGCCCAACACTGCCACTGCCAATTGCTTTTACGGCACCATCGGCCAACGCTTGACACATCGCTCTTCGGTTGGGCACGGTTGCGCCGAAAGGTTTTCCTTGTCATGACGCTATCTAGTTGCTACACACTATGGAGGATGCTGAAGGAGGAGGGCAAACAAAACAGAATGTCTACGCTGGAGCGTTCTAATATGAGGTCCTATCATTAAATTCGTTACTGTAAATATGCCGATATGAGCCAAGATCAGCCTCGCAAGTGGAGGCTTGGCCTAAAATGTCGATGTCGTTAGTATCATGCTCGCCAGTCTTTCATATACAGATGAGACCACCCAATGTCTGCCCAATCAAGTAGTACGCCAATCAAAGAATTGAAGGTAGAGTATAATCAGTTCAAACCGAGACTTAAACGCCGAGTAAACAAATGTCCAGATGCTTTCCAACCAAATCTTTCTGTAGTTTCTTTAACATGTTCAAGGACATAATGTCCTGTGTATTGGGTTTTTTTCTTCCTGTTAGTTGCGAGTCACCAAAACGCCATAGAAATAGTTCCATTTCGGGTTGAGGGGGGTTCTTATCGACCTTGCAAAAAATCGCGTCATGTTGAACGGCATCTCAAAGATGATCGATCATCGATCATCGTGCAGGTAGGTTGTTGTCAATGTAGCGAGAGCTCGGTACTTGGTAGCTTGTCCTGTCTAAGCAGGAACAGGCATACGGTGGCTATCATACCGGCTGCTGTAGCCAGGTCGAAGACTGGGTCGTCGAGTAGTCGTGTAACTGGGTCTTGCAGGCTCTGGTGGCGCTTCACGAGAATAGCGAACGCTATCGTCTTCCTGTGGCGAGTATCTGGCAGGCTTGACGTTTGGGGCTGAAGCTGCACCACGAATTTCACCATAGTAAAGACCACGCTCATTTCTCGATGTGCGAGTGCTCTCGGTACGTGATGGTCTGGGTCTTGTCTCTGGGTCGACAGCAACGGGCTTGTAACTGTAGCTGGCGGTACGCACTTCACCACGTTGGAGCGGTGTGACTGGTGGTCTCTCAGCATACTTCCTGGAAGTCGATCGAACTTCTTCCCGCAGTGCCTCTCTCATAGATTCGCGAGGATCGTGTGCAGACTCGGGCATCGGCTCGGGACTGCGTGTGTATCGTTCACGGCTACGACTCTGACCGTCCATCGGCTCACGAACCTCGGTCTTGAAAGGGTTGTTTCTGCGCGAGGCGGTTTGGTAACGCTCATCCTCGGCAGGTCCTTTAGCATATGAGGACTTAGATGGGAAATCTCCATCAGGCGCAAACTCATATGTAGGCGAAGCCTGGGGCGTGTTGCGAGCGCTGGTGTTTCGAGATCCATAAGCCGCTCTAGCCGATGACGTGTTCAACTTGGGTAGCGCTTGAGTCATTGACTCTGATCGGGCATCGTAAACGGGGGCCTGTTGAGGCATCGATTGAGCAGAAGCAGTCTGGGTTGAACGAAGACCTGAAGATCTGATTGGAGCGGTGGTGTTCCTCGTGGTTGTGGTATAGCTGGTGGTCTTTGGAAGAGGTGTAGTTTCAGATCGTCTGATGGGTGGAGGCACAAATCCTTGAGATTCACGCTCACGCCTCTGATCCATAGAAGACGAGCGTTGCTTCTCATCGAAGACGGGTCTCATGTCAGGAATGCGGATTGTCTCTGGAGAGGAATAGGAAGGATTGAGGAAGGGTGGTCGCCTGGGTGCGGTTTCGTCCACCATCTCTTGAACCTTGGTCCTAGGCAAGTCTTTTTCTCTCGAGGATCGAGATCTGTCTGCCGACTTTGGCTTAGAGGAGGATGACTTTGTCTTGCCGGTACCCCTACGAACCTGAACAGGTCTGCCGTACTTGTCACGAAAGATCTCGGTCTTGTCTTTGGTTGAGCGCGTAGGTGATATATCACGATCCTCTGGGAGTTGGTAGCTGGCCGCTCGTTGCATATGCTCCCTCGCCACTTTGATGGACTCTTCTTCACGCTTGACCTTTTCGTAATACGCGGTCGTGGCACGGCGTTCGTCTTCGCCCATATGGTCGTCGTGCGATCGCGTTCGTCTCCTTAGCTCTTCTCGCAAGCGGGATTCGAGTGCTTCCCTTTCCCTCTGGCGTCCATCATCCATCCCTCTCGACCGATACCTGTCGTTGGCTGAATCAGAACCGCTGTCTTCGGCAGATGACTGGACTGAAGGCGCATATTTCCTCTCTCTATCCCTCTTGATCTCCTCGCGCTCACGCTTGATCTCTCGTTCTGTCTTGCGAGCTTTATCCTTGCCTCGTGGGACGCTCTCCTTTGCGTACCTCGATCGTTCGCGATCTGACTTTGGCGTTGCACGCTTGCTGGTCGAAGTTCTTTCGTAACGGTCGTCATCTTTCCTTGCAGTTGGCCTTGTTGGTATGTCGTAGGGATAGTCAGAGCCATACGAATCGCTAGGGCGGCGTTCGTATGCGTGGTCGGGTCTTCTCTCTTCGTAAACTCTCTCTCTCGCTGGATATGTCCTTGGGGTCGGTTCGGCGGTATTGGTGTATGTCCTGTGGAATGGCTCTTCGCGAGCCGTAGGTCTCCTCAGTTTATCCTCCATCGTAGCCTTTCTCAAGCCGGCCAATTTGACGGCGGCATCATATCGTTGCCGCCGTTGCTCATCGCCAATGATTTCGTAGGCGGTCTGGATCTTGTGGAAGTCATCAACGGCGGCCTGCTTTTTGCTCGGGTCGAGAACCTTGTCAGGATGACATCTGAGGACTAGCTTTCGGTAGACAGTCTTGATCTGGGCAGCAGTCGCATCGGATGCAACGCCGAGAGCCAGATATGGATCAGGAGGTAAGGGCGAGCCCATATCGATGTGATGCAGCGATTGTGGGCGTGTGTCGCAGATTGTGGGACGGCTTCACGAAGTGAAAGTGAGCCAGAAAAGGTAGCATCAAACCGCGAGTGGGCGCTGCCCCTGAATGGCGAAGCTGGAGCCGTGTTGGCTGACGGCGGTGTGACAATGTCGGCCTGAGGATTGCGACAGTAACCAACGGACAGGCAGGCTTGAGGCGGTCTGGGGAAGCTAAAAGCGGCGCGTTTGTCGGTGCTGGGGGGCGAAAGGGATGTATGAAAGCGAGATATATTAACAAACGAGGACCATCTGCTCAGCCACGATGCAGATTAATGGCAGGGTCTGGTCGATTCGGTAGATTCCTGTACAGAAAGCGAAAGAAGGTGAGAATGGACTGTAATCTGGTGTTCTGGGAGGCGAATTGAAGAAATGGCCGACAACAAGAGACGGGAAGCCGGGTGGCTACCTCCTAGGCCAGGTATGGGTGTAGGGAGGCGGTGATATGGTGGACGGCGATGGTTTGTAAGGCGTAGGGTAGGTGTAGAGGTAGTTGTAGGGGCGAGCGCAGGCGCAGGCGTGCAGTGTATTGTATTGTAATGTATTGCACAGTGTTTGTATCGCGTCGCCTCGCCTCGTGTGGTCTCGTCCTGTCTCTACCTGGCCCATACTGTGCTGGCGACGAAAGGCATGGAATGGAGCAGCTGGAAGCACGGTAAAACGCATCACAGTGACAAAACATCCCATCACGTCACTACCTCCCTTTCCTGGGTAAGGCTCCCAAGGTTCCTTGCGCTGGCCCGCTCTCTGCGCTGGTTGGCTCCCTAGCCAGCACTTAGGTACAGTATGTACAGTACGGGCGGAGCGATTGGGCGAGCGGCGGGATAAGCCGTCAGCCCCTGTCCCTGCTGGCTCCTCCGGGTTAGTCAGAGGCTGGATCCGGTAAGCCCATTCGCTGTCTGCTGCAACGTGCTTTTCCTCCTCGCATCCCTGCTTCTCACCGTCAGGTCGGCAGGTTGCAGGTAGGTACAGTGCACACACACTCTCTCTCTGCTCTGATTACACTGGCTGATGGTTAGGCATGCAGCAATCCAGCGATGCCGCCGGGCCCCGTCGGCTGCACTACCCAGAACGTCATGTCTCTGCTACCAGAACCCACTAGAACCTGCGAAGACGGCCAGCCACGCACTTTGTAATCCAGCGACAGTCCTGCTATTGTCCTGTCCTGCGCCGCTTGCCACTTCTGTCAGATGCCAAATGATGAACAATGAGCATGGCTGTGGATGGGTGACAAGCGATGAATACTCACGGCACTGTGCTCTGCGGCGGTGGCTTGCACGGGTAGAGTGACAGGGTCGACCTGAACGCCGTCCGGTCCGGATTGCTCTCATCGAAGAGGGCAGGGATCAGGTCGCTGCTGGGGAATCGCAGCTCACGCAGTACTGTACAGTACTCAGGCAGAGAGACAAGCGTTCTATAAGCAGAAGCGTCAGGCCTCAAGAACCCAGAGACCCACCCACGCTCTGCTGCAGTCCTCTTCTCTCCGCCTTCCACTCCAGTCGCGCATCGACGACGACGCGGACGAGGACGTCAGTCCAAGCGAGGCTGTGTGCATTCGCACCTACCGATGCGACAGACCTGCAGCCCGATCAGGTCTTGGCCTCCCCACCCACCAACTGAATCATCTCGTTGCGGTACAATGTCTACCGTGGTTGAAAACTTTCTGTTTCGCGTGAGTAATGCGCTCTGGTGTGGCAGTGGCAATGGCAATGCCATCGACAATGGCAATGCAGTGGCAATTGAAACCTGGGTTTCACTCTTTTTGAGTCAGACTCGCCAGTGCTGGAGTGTGCTGTGTCGAGCTATACTGTACTACACTATCACCACCTGCTGAGACGGTACTTGACTAGACTGAAGTCTGTTCAGCTTTAGCATTCCGTGGCTGGCAATGACGCACAAACCGGGCAGCAATCTGCACACGCTTGCCAGCCATCACATTCAGTGTGTCAGTCCGAGTTGCGGAGACATTCCAAGTAGATGACCACTATACCCTGCTGGGTGAATAGTCCTGCAATCGACAATCGATAGAGGGCAGTGGCATGGCAATCGTTTTGCGCCGTGCATTGGCCTGGAATGGTCCAGCCGAAAACTCAGTGACAATTCTGCAGTAAGCACCCGGCCTGCCTTTGTGCACCTTACCACCATCGACCTTTGTCTGACCTGGTCATGTTATCATGCGATCACGTTCCAGGCTGAATGAACATGGCCCCTTCAATTAGACTCTGCAGCACCCTGTCGCTCCTTGTGTTTGCCCTGCTTTTTTGGATGATGGCGCATGATGTTTTCCTAGCAAAAACCTCAATGTTGTCCGCTTGCCTCGATCATATGCTTCCCCATATCTATGCCGTTTCCTCGTAGATCGATGACAACGGGCCTTCTTCTTGCAGTTGCAGTCGACCTGCCCCTGCCCCTTCCACTACAGTACCTGGCTTTGGTGAAAGTGAAAGTAAAAGTAAAAGTACCCACCTGGTCTGTTTTGGAGCGAGTACTTCGGTAGAGTAACCTACGAGCTGTCACAACGAAATAGCCGCCCAACAACCCTGTCTGGTCCCTGTAGGTACCGGCCAGGCATCCCCCATGNTTTTTCAGTAGACCGGCCGTAATATCATGCCACCCTTCCTGCGAAGAGTGTCTGTCCTCCCATGAGGCTGTTGTGGTTCAGAAAGACAGGGCAGCAACTGGCCGCAACATGGGCAGATTTTGATGAAACTCGTCTGATCTGTAGGTGGGCATCTGTGGAACGAGATCCGCATCGTCTGGTGAATCGTACGGGATCGACAGCAGGCCCATGCCGTTGTCCATCCCAAAATCCCTCTCAAATCGCCGAGCCGGGTCACGCAGTACTGTACGGTACACCCGCCTAGCGGAATGACCGCATCTCGCAGTGGGCGCTTATGGCCAGCTCCGCGCTTACTGTGCTCGCAGACCAGTCACGCCCTGCAACTTGTCCGTACCCGTCAGGTACGAGTGCAGATTTCGCCGGGAGCCACGACCCTATCGTTCGCCTCCTCGGCTCGGGCGCATGGCTATCGCTGCGATGCGATGCGACGCGATGCGATGCAGCGCGCTGCAGTGTAACGGGATGCCAAGCGGTGCGGTGCGGTGCGAAGGTAGAGGTACCCGTATACCTCAGCTCTTTCGTCCGGTAATTGGGCAGAGACTTGCAGGCGGCATTTTCAACGACCTCCTCCTTTGGACCCATGGCACGGCTCCCCCCCACAGCTTTCAGCCTAGTCGAGCTGGCTCTCCCCACCTGAGTCGACCCTATTGTTCGAAGTCCAACAGTACTAACTTGTATTCAATCGATAACAGTCGTTGCCTACACATTAACCCCTCACATCGAGGGCCACAATACGGCTTCCTGGATCAATCGCGGTAGGCTTTCGTGTCTGGTATTGAAGCGTCAACTACCACCGAATGTCTGCACGCCAAAACGGGCTGTCGGGTTCTAGCTCTCTAATGAAGGATTCTCATTACAATTCAGTAACGAAGTCTCTTAGCCTCAATACCATCTGAGCAAAGTCCGAGAGGAGCTTGAACAAGTACCAGTGCTTCATAGTGCAAGACCATAGCGGCAGCTCCCGTGTCGTAAATGCTGATTGCCATCCATGGATGTAGGTGTAATAGATGACGCATTCCAATAGAGGTGAGTTCGCAATCACTTCCTTAACATGAAATTGAAGAGCAACCTTCAGATAATCAATACTTTGGCTTCTCAAGGTCCAATCGCAAGTACTATATTGGAGGTCCAATGATACGCACCAAAGGTCCGATCAATGCCATGTTGATTGCACTCTACAGGCGATGCGCAATCCAAATCTGCACACAAGATGAAGAGTGGTACTCCAACAAAGCCATCTGTAAGCTGCCGAAGCAAGTTCTGCGATCTGCAGACAGAAATGATGCTGGATCATCCAACCTGGCTATAAAGCGCCTTAGGTCATAACTATTGACCAATGCCTGTTCTTTGTGATGCTCGATCGAGTTTAATGATATTGGTTACTCTCGGCTCAAAAACAGGGAGCTTTGTCTGGTCTTTGAAGTGATTGTTGAAGATGGGGTCTACAACATTACTAAAACTTAGCTAATAAATGAGTTTCTCGTTGGGTTCAGCTTCCAGTCGATACAGCATCTACCAACAATATGCGCCACAGTTTAGAGGCAGTCTATAACAACAGTGAACGCTAACGACTGGCCCGTTTGTGGTGTGTTAGAAATCATCAACGTCCATTGAAGATATCAAATACTACTGTTAGCTCATCAAGGGTATGCTATTGTGCTATCGTATGTGTTCGACCGACGGGTTCTCCCGACGACTGGACCGGACTTGCCGGAAGGAGGAAACGGTACAGCCGCGCAGCCTTATGTCATCTCCCTCTGCGCCTCGTGCCTTTGGAAGCAACAGTACCTGAGCGGGAGAGATATGTGCGCAGTTCCTCTTCCGCGACCACCTACGTTCAGGCTCGAGTTGAACGCTGCCTCCAGATTTGAATGCATCTGGTCGCAGAATCAAATTATCTGCGCTTGAGGCTTTTTGCAATGAGTTGAGAGTGCTCTGCGCCTATCAACGCCTCACCCATCATGGCTACATCTTCGATCGGATCCGACATCTTCGTTGTCGTCGCATTGCTGGTCATATCGCTACTCGCCCTCCTGGTAATACGCCGTTACGTGCCGTTGCGAACGACTCCTGGCTATCTACTCGTGCCTGTCTTCTTGGCTCTCACGATACCATGTAGTATCATCCTACTGGTCCCGATAGATCTTGCTTCGACCTCAGGTCAGGATGCGCCCAGGAAGGCTGTGTGGCTTCCAGAGCGAGTCACGTTCGTCACATGGAGAATCGCATACTGGCTCACCTTTGTTCAATCCTGGTTCATATTGCCGTCGATGGGCGAGTACTTGGATAGCGGATTCAGGGATACAAGAGGCAGGATTCTATACAGCTTGAGGAGAAACGCGAAGTACCAACTCACTGTGCTGGCGTGTGGCTCAGTAGGTCTGGTGTATTTCATTCTGCAAAATGGCTTTCATTGGGAAAGTATAAAGGGCATGGTCATGGCTCTTGCTTACGGCTGGGGTCTTATCCTCGCGATTGGTTTGATGGGACATGGAATGGTCGCGCTTCCAAGGAGGCTCTATGTCAATGCAAGTGTAGCGAGGAGGCTCAAAAGACTCCAGACCAAAGCTCCCAAGATCAAAGACAAGCTGGATGACGCATGCGATGAATTGTATGGTCTGGAGTCAATCACAACCCAACTCAAGCAGAGGAAATATGGAACCACAGCAGAGATGCAAGAGTGGATCGATGAGCTTGCCGATACCTCTCTGTTGGAAAACCGCCCAGGCGCAAGTGTTACGTCTGCGCTAGCTACCGAGACCGTCCCAGCAGTGGTGACCGAACGCTACCTCGCAGACCTTACGCGCAAGCTGAAGCGCGCACGCCATAAACGGGTTCGGTTCTTACACGAGTGGGCGCGGCTTTGCCAACACGCGCATGATGCACAGAAGATCCTAGATGCAGCCTCTACCCAAAAGTTGGACTTTGGTGTTTCCGGCCCCGGTTGGTCAAGAGTCAAATTGCTGACTCCTTATGCCCGCTACCACCTCCATGCAGATGCCATACCGGTCATACGCATACTTGTAGCTGCACTTCTCGCCGTGGCATCAGTCCTCCTGATCTGGTCCGAATTCGCGAAGAGTTTCAAAAAAGGAGAACTTTCGATCGTCGGCCTGACGGTGATCCACGGCACCAGCATCAACATTGGCGAACAGCTGATTGCCTCTCTTTGGCTATTTTACATGTCGACGTGCGCCCTTTATGCGATTTCAGACGTTAAAGTCTGGGGAAATCGTGCGCTCGTAGCCCGCCAGACATATTCGGAAAGCGCTACATGGTACAGCCTACAGGTTGCTAAACTGACGGTACCACTGAGCTACAACTTCATCACTATGTTGCCAGAGTCTGTATATCAAGAGACTATGTTTTACAGGTTCCTTGGAAACCTGATTGACCTCACACCTTTAGGGAGTGGGTTCTCCGATTACTTTCCTTGCTTCATTTTGCTACCCGTTCTGGCTAGCGCATTTAATCTGTACGGGAGGATAGGGAAGCTCCTCGGCTTCGGTGACTTTCTCGAAGACGAGAGTGACGAAGATCAGCAATCGCCATTTGCCACTGGTGGCTGGAGAGCAGGAAGAGCGCTTATTGAGGAGGAATGGCACAATCAAAACCGCGAAGGCGGAAGTGCAAACCTTGGCCTCAGCACCCGAGGTGGCAGCCTCGATCTCGAAAGTGACAGCCAAAGAGGCCTACTCGTCACTGATGCTTCGGTCCCTTCGTCGCGCCCACAACAACACCAGCCGCAGCAGTACCAACAACCTGGTCGACAAGTAGGTGGCCAAATCAGCCATGCTGATGCCAGGTCACAGAGGAACGACATCCCTCCTGCTCGACGAGAATTCAATTCTATCACAAACCGTGAGGTGGATGAGGATGATGACGGTCCACGTCACTTCTACCAGGATTTCACCGAGCGCGTGCGCAACACGTTCGAGACGACAGATCGACCGGAATGGGTCAAAGATCTTGGCAACGTCTTCAAGCAACCTAAATGGATGCAGGACAATGAGGATGCCGGTGCAGCTGGTAGCGCTACCAACCCATTCAAAAAATGGTTTGGTGGGAATGACGAAGGGCAGGTGCGCTTGTAGTTACAATTTTCCTTTCTATAGTAATAGAGATCACAAGGTCAAATTCATCATGTTAAGACGAACTCCTTGAAACACACATGTCATGTTTGCATGAAGTATATACGATCATGGGATGGCAATCAAATCCGGGCTTGATGTACAGTAAAGTTGGACCATCAAGTCTCGGTACAGTAGCAAAAAAGTTCGTTCGGTCTGTGTATTCACTAATTTCATACATAGTAACAGTAGCTGGAATGACAACACTTCAAGGTATATACAAACAAAGGCGCGCTTTAGCAACAGAGTGGTTCAGACATCAGCAACAGCACAATGGCTCGCCAACATATCGGCCGTTCCAGCCCCTTTCATTTCTGACACAACTGAGTGGAGTAATACCGGGAAAAGACCTCTTTCTTCGAAAACCAAGCTCTGTCCCATCACCAAAAACAATGGCACCAAGGAGAAATGGCAAGCCGATCAAAAGGCAATAGACCAAAGGCCCAACAGACCGGCAGCCCCGTACAACACGGCTCTGACATTGTTCATCCAGGTCCAGCTCCTGAGAAGGGATTCGACGCCGACTCTGGCCGCCTCTGCCTCTCTCAGCGGGCCGGCTTCAATGGTGGAGACGCGGATGAGCTCCTGGATAGTCGACCACATGTAGAACCTCGTCCACGGCTGGGTTGCGAATGTCAAGGCGGCGACGGCGATCCACAATTGTCTGCTTTTGCCAGGGCCGGACAGGTATGCTGCGGTGCCGGAGCCGATGGCGGACAGGATGGTCAGTGGGGCCTGCACCATGCCGCCGCGATAGAAGAACTCTTGGAAGACGTCTGCTGCCACGCCGCCGGGCAGACGGTACAGGATGGGCAGCGTCAGCAGCGAGGCCCCAAGACTGACGCCTGAACCGAGAAGTGCGGTGGTCAGGCCCAGGACCTGTGCAGTGCGAACTGGTGGTGGAGACATTATGTTTGATTTGGCGGTTGACGGACGTAGATATTTGTACGGTTATGAAAGATGGAGTAGTCTTGGTAGCTGACTTGTTGCTGATGCTAATGCTGTTGCTCTTGGTATTGATGTAGAAGTTGGCTTTGTTGATATGTCGATAATGGAATGGATGGCACAGCTACAGAGACTGGGTTTGGAGTGCTGTCTTATATACTATAGCTATGGACCTTTTGGGTTGTTGATGGTGGTAATCTAGCACATCTCGAGGAGCTCCAGCCCAATGGTGGCTTGACTAATGAAGCCTAGCCGTTGGAAGACTGCTTTGTCGGCTCCCAGTGTGCAATCTACGAGTGGCTGAATGGAAGGAAGACCGGCCATCCCTTCTCCATCCCTCTTTGCTAACGTACCCACGCAACATTCCACCGAATCCTACGGCCGAAGACAGTGCTGGGGCCAATCTTGCGGATAGATTTGGCTTCCGCTCCGCAGTCTGGAAGCTGGGACCATGGTCTCATCATCATACCCTAACCCTCCATCTGACCCTTCTGACCCTAAAACCCCGGAAACGTGGGCGGATTCTTCCGACTGCCGAGGCCAGGCCAGTCGCGGGGTGGGAAAACTTTCTCAGCAGGAAGCAGAGATGGGCCAAAAGCAACCAAGGCCTGACCAATTGTGTTTGTGAACCTTTGCTGGCTTTGTCATTTTTCTCCTTCGTCTACGATACGATCGTCAAACGGCCGAGTAGGTTTGAGAAGTCATGGGCCAACCATCTGAGCAGGCGTCGAACGGTATGTCCCTATCCTGGTTGCCGTCCCGCCGTTTCAGAGACGAGATGAGATCTTGCCGCTGACTGTAGCACAAAGCCATCATCTACGTGACATATGCCGCATTCCTGTACGTTTACTGCCTCAATCCCTGCCGCGTCAGGGTACCCGGTATCTTCTTGATTGGCTGAATTCTAATCCGAGATAGTGTCTTTGGCCTCTTTGTCGCCTGGAAACTACGCGATCAATCCAAAGGACAATGGCTCGCAGCAAACAGAACGCAGAAGGGTAATTTAGAAATGCATCCAACAGGATCACAACCTCCATACTCGACATGCAGTATTGCAAGTTTCCCTTGCTAATTTGATGCAGGTGTCCCCTTGGCTCTGAACTTCATCGCTTCGGGTGAGTGCGCTTCGAAGACGCTGATTATTGCGTCTTGAAGCGGCAGTGATGTTTTGCGCTGTCAATATCGCCTTCGCGCATATACAGCACATACAGCATGATCTAGACAAACAGGTTCGTACGCCGGCATACTCAAAAGATCTTTTCGTACCTCCGGCACCTTCCTGGCCTGGTGACTTGACATCTTGGGCATTTGAATCTTCATTTACGCAGGACCCTGCCGGAGGCGATTAAGCAGCACTACGGGCGCCGATTGCGATCAAATCTCTCTCGCCATCTAACCTTACCGCTGTTGGTCGAGGAGATGGCTGAGGACTTGTTGCATGACGCTGAGACAGAACCGTTATGACTCGATCAAGTTAATGCTTGCGTGGGAAACGTGCTGCCGCTTCAAACCCCTCCAATTCATTAACTGTATATGTGGGTGCAATACTGACGAACAGAACAGCACTGGGCTCTGGAATATTGTTCACATACCCTAACATCGCCGCCATCGCTGGAGTACAGGGTTTGCTGGTTTATGCCCTTTCTTCAAGCCTGCCTCTACTGGCGTTCGCTTGGCTGGGTCCGATCATTCGACGAAAGTGTCCCGAAGGCTTTGTCCTTACTGAATGGACCCGTCAGCGATACGGAGTGGTAACCGGCCTGTATTTGTCTGCTCTGACGTACGTCGCCTCATGTCTGGTTGGCATTTGAACGGTCTCTTACTGACAATGAATAGCTTGATCACCATATGGTTGTACTTGGTGGCTGAACTTTCAGCTCTGCAACAGGTCATAAACTTGTTGACTGGTCTCAATGGGCTTCCTGCGGTGATCGTGGAATGTGTGGTCACCACTGTCTACACCTCCCTTGGAGGGTTCCGGGTCTCTTTCATCACCGACAACATCCAAGGTCTGATGGTGGTGGGACTGGTCATCATAGGTGTCATAACTGTTGGTGTCCGCACCGAGATCCAGCCAGAGCTCATACCAGCTAGCCATTATCTCGAGTCCAACCTCCTTGGGTGGCAGCTTATCTACATCCTCCCGGTGGCTATTCTCACCAACGACTTCTTCTTGTCTGGCTTCTGGATGAGGACTTTCGCTGCCAAGACCGACAAAGATCTATGGGTCGGTATTAGCATTGCGGTTGTTGCACTCACCATCATTCTGACTGTTATTGGAGTTGGCGGTCTCTTGGCCGGATGGTCAGGTGTACTGGGCAATCCTCCAGAGGCCACTGGTATCGAGATCTTTCAGCTGCTTGAGACCCTACCTGCTTGGGTTGTGGGCATTGTGCTAGTGATGGTTGTGTCCCTCTCTACCGCAGCCTTCGACTCTCTGCAGTCGTCGATAGTATCGACTGGCTCCAACGATCTCTTCAGGAACAAGCTCAATATCTGGTACATCCGCATTCTGATCGTCATGGTCTTCGTTCCAAGCGTCATCGTCGCTTTGAAGAGCCCCTCAGTTCTGCAGATCTATCTGATTTCAGATCTCATCTCAGCATCCACAGTCCCGGTACTCATCATTGGTCTGAGCGACAGATGCTACTGGTGGCGTGGATTCGAAGTTGTGGTGGGTGGACTTGGAGGCATCTTTACCATCTTCCTGTTTGGCCTGGTGTACTATGACGGCGATACGAGCAAAGCCGGAGCACTTCTCATCCTTGAGGAAGGTCTGTACGTCGACGACTGGTCTGCATTTGGTGCTTTTGTTGCTGCGCCTGTTGGGGGTTTGGTCTGGGCAGCAGGCGCGTTCTGCCTCAGAATCTCTGTACAATGGATCTTGGCTAAACGCAGCGGCCAACCCTTCACTGCATTGGACAAGCCTGAAGCTGCTCCGGATGCCAGTTTCTACACTGGTCAAGCTACAGGCTCTGGGGAAGACCACGTCCATTTTCCCGAGCCAGAGCCAGAGGCTGATGGCGTTGACACACAGACCGTGGTGGTGAGAGGAAAGTTCTTCTAGATGCGAGTCTAGGAGGGCATTGTTACTGGGTGTGTATAGATGGACAGTCCTAAACCTTTAGAGCTTTGGAGAAGTAAATGGTGTGAATAAAAGTTGGCGGATTTTTGGAAGACCTGAGATCAAATTATACATTGGATTACATCAATCGCGACTTCTCAACTACGCTCTCATGTGTGTGATCTAATAAGAACTGGACCTAACGAAACGGTTTAGGCACACATGGCCAACGGTTACTGTATCGCTTGCCGAACGGTCCAGCGCTTTCCAGCGTACAGTGATGGACACCGTTGGTGCCGCTTTCTCTGTTTCGATGACTCGATACCCAAGTTGAAGTGCTGAATTGCAATTGGCCACATCCAGTGGTGTTTAATTTTACTTATACATGGCATGTTCAATGCCCACAATGCCTCCGTTACTTTTACAAAACTTTCCCTAATCCTAATACAGCTAAAACACAGTATCAAATAAGGGTTTAATTTGAAGAATAAAGTTGCAAGTCAAACTCTCAAACCATGATAAATCAAAGAGCAAAGCTGTAGTAAGCAGCAAGGGCAAACCCCACCCAGCCGAGTGAGAAAGCAGGCCGGTATGCCGACCCAGTCTGCGAAGGCGTAGATGCTGCACTGGATTTGGTAGATTGACCGCTCGATTCGGAAGAGGCAGAGTTCGATGCTGATGAAGCAGTCTGTGTAGGTGTCGCTGTTGACGTCGTTGAAGCAGGTGAAGCTCCTGCAGATGAAGACGTGGAGGCGGATGCGGATGCGGATGCGGGTGTGGATGTAGACCCAGACGAGCCGGACGAAAGCTTCTCAGCACCCGCAGTAATGGTGACCGGTGCAAAGTCGATGTCCGTACCGTTGTAAGTCATGGTCGACGAACCCGGGAAATTCGCCGAAGAGCCGGTAGCCCACTCGAGACACACAGCTTCCGTACTGCCTACGGATGTACAGTCCTGGGTGCCGGTAAAGCCGTCGTCGCTCATGTAGACGTTGTAGGTGCTCGCGCCGAAGGTGATCGTTTCATACGGGAAGAAACCACAGTCCTCGTCGCCGCCATCGTCGTCGGGAGAGGGAGAGGCGGTAGCAGCACAGCCAACGGCCACAGTGGTAATCTGATTCTGGACCGCGACTATCGAGCCGTCGACGGCGTACGTGATGTTGTCATAGCCGTAGAATGGCAGTGTGAGAACGGTTTGGCTGGGAGCAAGATTGGTTGCAGATGCACGGCTGGACGCGGCGAGCAGAACAGCAGCCAGCATGGTGGTACCTGAACGGGTTGACATGTTGGTAAAGCTGTGGGCCCGAGTACTGATTCTGATATTGTACAAAGTTGATCGACTCGAAAACGCGACGCGTCTAACCTTTATCCCTCGCGACGGCTTGAAAAATGAAAGCGTTGTCTAGATTCTTGGTATTGGCGCTAAAAGATCTTCGAGTTGGGAACTTTCTAGACGTCGCGTTTTCAGGCATTGGAAGGCGAATAGTTAAGTTCTGCTGCTGGCTAGCTCAAGCCGCTTGGACAACGGATTCTATTTCAGTCTTCTGGTGTCAGGGGAAGTCAAAAACCTGCTAGGTACAGCACCGGAACTCGGCAATATCGGCTGTGGCGGGGGCTTCATTACCTACTAGCGCTGCATTGCCACGGGTAGCACACCCTGTCCCAGCCCTCGAGTTTGTAAAGGGCCAATATTCATGTGCCATCTGCTGTCAACGCGTGCAATTCATCTATGAGTATATAATAAAGCTTACCCCCGTTGTCTTCTCTCCCGGAAACATCACCGTATCTCATCACAACCAACATCGACCAGTGACAATCGAGACTAGACAACCCCAGACAATCCTTTGAGAGACTCAGTACACTACACAACAATGCCTTCCAGCACCGGCGATGTATGCCTTTACCTTCTGGCCATCTTTCTCCCGCCACTGGCTGTCGTTCTGAAGCGTGGATGTGGAGCAGACTTCCTCATCAATATCTGTCTTTCCATCCTCGGCTGGATTCCCGGTGTCATCCACGCATTCTACGTCATTGGAAAACACGACCCCGCAAACATGAACAACTGATCGTGGGATTGTCAATCATATTCTCAAGACGCCTCTATGATCTATTCGAACAATGGGCAACTGCTTTGGTCGGTCAGCATGAGGGAGGGTCGGAACGGGTTTTGGGGAGGCGTTTCTCTCGAGGAAGCCAGCTAATTATACGACTTAATTTGAATGGATAGTGATGGGACGAGGATTGAAGAGGCAATATCAATGCTAAAGGCGATTTCGTGTTCTCCGCGAGTCGATCTTGCAATGTTTTAATAGAGCAGTTCAATGCTGCGTTGTCGTATTGTGGGCCTGCAAGCCATCTTCGAGGACTAGTCATGTTTTTTAGGTAGCTCCCCGCAAGGCAAATAATTAAGCGCCACATCACCACAAGGCAAAGCTTCAGCCACAGCCAGGAACTTCCGACTTTCCAAAGACTTCGAGTATCGAATATATCGTGCTTATGTAGGTACGACTACATCCGCTACGAAACCATCACCGATCTCGGGGAATAATGCGCATGTGTCCCCACCAGATCGAATAACGACTAAGGCATGCAGTCTATTAAGCAGGTCGCCAGGCTGAACGAAGCCGAACTCGAAAGGGTTGTTCCACCTAATGCATCCTGGCATACCGATTATCGCGACACTGCATACATCTACATAGGTGGGCTGCCTTTCGAACTTAGCGAAGGTGATGTGCTCTTGATCTTCTCGCAATATGGGAACCCTGTCCACATCAACCTTGTTCGCGACAAGGAGACAGGAAAGTCGCGTGGGTTCTGCTTCTTGAAGTACGAGGATCAACGAAGTTGCGACTTAGCAGTGGACAATCTCAGCGGCGCAAGCGTCTTAGGAAAACTTCTCAGCGTGGACCATACAAGATATAAAAAGCGCGAAGGAGAGATCGAAGGCGAAGGTTTGGAAGATGAGGATGACCAGACCGGCGACGAGACAGACACTGGTATCGCTCCCAGGCGTAGAAAGCAGAGAAAAGCCAGTGAAAGCTCAGGAAGTGAACGAGAGCAAGAAAGAGAGAGACCGATACTCAAAGAGGAAATGGAGCTTGTGGCATTGAAGCGCGATATGGATGAAGATGACCCTATGAAAGCATACTTAATAAAAGAGAAGGAAGAGGAGGTAACAAATGCTCTCAGCGCTATTGCTTTGACGAAAGAGAAGACAAGCGCCCGTGAGGGAAGGCACAAACATAAGCACCATCGCTCAAAAGGACAGCGAGGGTTGCACGACTCTGACGATGACACGCAAAAGTACCGTTCAAGGACAAGAAAGGGCGAGGGTGGTCGAGAAGAGAAGCGACTCAGAAGGCGAAGTACGGATCGCAGAGACCATTCCCCTTCACCTGGGCCAAAACAAACCCGCTATTCTGGACAAAGACCTCGGAGCAGGAGTCCTCCTCGCCCTTCTAGAGACAGATCACTTTCATCAGAACGGCGTTATCGTGATGAAAAAGCCAGACGGCACGAGTCTAAATCAGCAAGACGCTGAGGTGATAGGTAGAGGCAGTGGAACATTCGATTGTTCTACGTCTTTTTCCCTGAAGGATCGCAACAATCCGGATGTAACATATCCATTTGTTGAAACGAGTAAACCCATCAGTGTGATGCATTCACGAAACCGACGATGCTCCGAGCGTGACGTTGTGCCATCTCTCGTGAATGGCAGGACATTCGGGAGGTGACGCACATGCCATCAGCGTTAAGAGAGCCTCCCGAACTCTATCTTGTTCCTCAAGTCATTCTCCAAGGTCAACTCTTAAGTTTTATTCAAGAACATCCAACCGGGACATACTCGCGGCAGCATCCAAATTCCTCACTCCCATGTAGAATCACCGATACGGCCAATACAATCAAATGACTTTCCTGGATTCAGCTTTCGGCAGAAGTCTTGCGGACACCATCATCGCTATTGACTTCATTGCAGCGATCGCTGCGACTTGCATGACGGTGGTGCTTGCATTCTGGGTGGTTGCATGCATAAAAAAACTACGCACAGGCGAATGCGCTCTTGTTGATCGTCTCAGAAATGAAGCCGACATGTCGAATTCCCGCGTCCAAACGCTGGAACAGGAAGTGAAGGATTTGGAAAACGAGAAGTTGCGCAGAGCGGAAAATTCTGCTATGCAAAACTTGCGAGACGACATTCGTCTGCACTTCGATCATATCCGAGCGCGGCAAGTCACAGGCAATGAAAGGGTGAGGTCGCTTCAAGAGAGATATGCAGAGGAATTCGTACGCCAGAGGGGCGTATCGCAAATAGCCACACACACAAGCAATGGGATCAGGCGTCTAGAAGGGGATCTTGAGACGAGCAGACGACAACTGGACACAATCTCACAGGAAGTGACAAGATTGACGTTGGAAGTTATGGACGGAACTGATCTTTACGGCAACGATGGTGCGCTGACTAAAGTGTAACCAGTGTACACTGCATCAGCAGGAAATTACATTTTGAGAGCTGGATCTTGCAAATCAAGTTTCCAACAAGCCCTGTACTCCCAGCTTACGAAATCTTATCGGGTTTCCACTATGCAGTAGATGGTCTATATACTGTAATTCTCATTCCAAAACCAAACGTCTCTACCCCTATTGACCCACTGCTTCACTTCCCAGCGTAAGCTAGAACCAAGTGAGTCAGGACCGCAGACGACAACAGCCGCCCTTTCACTGGGTCCATGAGAGAAGGTCTCTCCGACAATCCGGTCAAGTCTAGGGCGCCCGGAAAACAGTCGTTTGGAGAGAAGGTCGCCAGTAACCGGGAGGTCCTGTTCGCTTAGCAGTTGCGTCTGCTCCTCGAGCTCTATGCCATCTTCCAATTCAAGTGTCGATGGATTGTCTAGCCTACCAGCGACTGCTGGGTTTTCCATTGCTTCTGTTGGTAGACGTTCATCACCTCGAGTCACATAGACGGCTAGCCTCTCTAGGAAGCCGTCCCTCTCTCTTTCGTTATCAGGCAACGCCCATCGTACCTCGCTCAGATTCCTCGCAATCCAAACAAAGGACACCTTCTGCCTGCGAGCGCTACCTGCACTAGGACTCAAATCAGAGAGCAACTGCCTGTACAGAGGGATAACAAACGTTGCACCAACGCCTCCAGCAACGAAAAGCACTCTGTCATAGTACAGGAGCTTTTCTGAGTGCGTCGAAACGCCGTAAGGTCCTTCGAGGGAGAAAATGGAATTTGTCCCATGCGCATTCGCAAGTTTTGCGGTATTCCCGTCCATGGTCCTCGCAATGAAACGCAACTGACCGTCAGTCGTCGGGATCGACGCAAGTGTGAAAGGATTTGCCGCAAAGGTTCTTGTTAATGGATGTTCCCTGAGAGAAAGATAGCCATGTTGGCCAGGGTTCCATCGACTTGCAATCTTGTGTTTGAAGCCCAAATCAAAAGTCAGGTCTACCAGAGTCGTTCCATCGATGAGTCTGACGTTCCCATTGATTGAATTTGTCCCCCACCATCGCAGGGTGGCACTGAAAGCCAACACAAGTGCAACCTCGACCACATATGGCCTTATGTGACGAACATGGAACCAGAGAAGTGGCAAAAGCGCCATAGAAAGCAAGACGTGGATCGTGTAGAATACACGATAGCTCCAGCGTCTCACTGGTGCTAAGGCAGTGGTCCCAATAACAATGAACGCTATTATGGCGATAATCCCGCATATAACGTACGGCTCTTGAAGCTTGGAGGCCAACACGCCGTTTTGCACGTACGCATTGAGATAAAGGACCGCATGAAAGAACAGCAGGAACGTGACAATTCGACCCAATGTTTTGTGAGTCCCATTCAAGGATTCGTGACTTCGCCTTGTGAGCAAAGAGATGGGTGAATATAGAGATTTGGTTGCCAACAAGTACTGAAGAGGCAGTTGGCTCGCCGCAACGATGCCAAAGCGTTTAGTTGGGTGGTAGTAATCTAGACTTGGTCAGAGTAGTCACGACGTAACCAGTCTACGAGGAACTCTCGACGCACCATTACCTGTTTGCGAGAAACAGCAGATGAGCAACCATAAAGTCCAAAGCTCGGCGAGGACAATTCCTCCTTTAGTTCCTACCGTCCAGCCGAACACTCTGACCTGGTCGCCAGCCCACCAATTCAGTCTCCTCCAGACATTAGCGACCTTGGCGGATTGGACGACTCCGCATCCATGTTTCAGGTGCGATGAACTGGGAGCATCGATTTGCGATCTGCCGTATACCTTGTTCCACGCCCAAACGATGACGAATGTCAGCTGTACGAGGACCAAAGGCACAAGAACAGATGCTTGGGCGATAATGCCATAAAGGTCCAGCAGCTCCCTCCGATGGGCTTTCTCGGCGGGCGTGAGATCAATAAAGTGATATGCCCAAGCCATGCCGGAGAAGGCACATTTGACGGCCTAATTTATTTGAAGGCCATTATCTGATTGATTGACATCGCCAGCCAAGGGTATCGTAGTTGTCCCTGCAGGAACACAACAGTCTTGATGTATGGCAGCGAACCCTAACCCTGGGCTCGGCCGCAGTACGGGCACCTTTGGTGTAAATGACCTACGTCATACGAACTCTCAGAGCCAAGTCAGCGTGCCCTACAGATGCCATCACATTTATGTCTATGCGACAATAGCAAGTATTAACCATCCAGGTCCCTTCCCAATGCAGACCTTCGTCTCTAAATCTCGACGGGTGAAGTTCGAGTTGCACTTGTCGGTGATTGACCTCAACAATGTGCCTCTGGTCAGCGGCAGTTCCTTCATCAAATGGCATCTACCCACGTCAACATCCGCGGAGCATCGCGGCCGCACGTCGAAGGCGCAGATCCGAGAACACAAGGTGCAATATAATTACGAAACGACTACTGTCGTGAAGCTTGCAAATGGCCGCGATGGGGTCTTACAGGAATGCCCGATCGAGTTTGAGGTTCTGCAAGAATATAGCTCTGGGGGAAGAGCAGAGAGGATCAAGTTGGGTGAAGTGAAATTGAACCTGGCCGAGTATGTTGAGGCCAGCGAAGCTGCCGCAAGCCCAACCTCTCACTCACGAGACGGCCCAGGAGGTGGGCGAGCTGAAGACGGCGTGGTGAGGAGGTATCTGATGCAGGAAAGTAAGATCAATAGCACCCTGAAGATCGGCGTGAACATGCGCTATCTTGAAGGCACACGAGACTTTGTTGCTCCACCGCTTCGAACGGCACCAGTGTTTGGAGGGATCGCTGGGATTATCCACTCCTCCGAGCCTGCGGCCTCAACTCCAGGTCTTGTAGGGGAAAATGGAGAAGAGAATCATCTCCCTACACCGAGTCTCAGCTCTACCAACAAGGAGATGGGGGAGATGCAAGATATGTACAGGCGATCGCTAGCTGCGTACTGGTCTTCACAGCCGGGCGAACTGAAGGCAGATGAATGTATTGAGGACATATTTTCTGGAGGAGACGGATGGGGAAAGCAGGGCCGGCCACGCTCAACACACCGGCAGCATGGAAATGACGCCCATTCGGATATCACACCCAATCTTGACTCAAATGGCGACAGCCGGCATACTGGATTTGGACGAAAGCACGGTAGACGTTACAACCACGAGGATTCCCCACGAAACAACGGGTGGCATACTGGGTCTTTGAAGCAGACAAGCGGAAGTAATAGAAGCACCTCTACAATGCATTTCGACCAGAACAGATCAAAGTCATCTTCTAATCCTAGAAAAAGAGCTGGAGAGATCGATGAGTTCGACGTCAGAGAAGATCTTCGCAGCTGGCGAGTCGGTCAAGTTGCCAACGGGTGATAAACTTGAAACGTACCGAGCGCTGTCGATACATGCATACGACCTCAAGCAGTGCTACAAAGAAGGATACCCCCCAGCACCAACTTCACCTAGCTGAGCCGAGAGCCGAGATATGACATGGCCGCCGACTTAACCCCTTGCCATCTAACAGCGGATGCTATTGAACTTGCATTGCCTACATATGCTCAGGCGCCCGCCTAGAGCTCCAGCATAGGTGAGATAGTGGCCCGTGGAAGTGAAGAGGTAGCAAAACCATAGCCTGGCCCAAGGCCAGTTTTGGTCTGCTGTCTTGTTTCGTTTTGGCAGAAAGATTGAATCTATAGGCCGTGTGTCATGCCAAGAGCAAGCCAGGATGCGAGAAATTCGCACATTCTCGGAAAGCAAGACAACCATGCGAATATCTTTGAGTACAGGAGAGAGTGCTGGGTCGAGTCTGTCATCTTCTGGCTTATACTATCAAACTCGCGTTTATCGAAGATGAGCAACAAGCTACCGAAAACCCACCGGAGACATAGAACCCTCGGTATCTGAACACTGCAAAAGCTGACAGCAGAGGCCGGGAACCTGCTGTCATTGTCAGCTGTTGTCGGACCGATCTGGTGATGCCACGGGAATAACTGCCCCCTGCTGATGCTGTTGATGAGCACACTCAACCCTCATACTGAGGCGTTCTCGAGTATAGATATAGCCATTGTGAGTGGTGTTATTTGTGCCGCAGCATATCCCTACTCGCATACCTAGGATTATCATATAAAGCTGCTAGTTCATCTCCAATGGGAAGCTTCTGTTGAGCGTATTTAGTTGTCCTGGCTGATGTTTGTCAACCATGTTTTGCACAATGCCTCCGGAGATAGTGGTCCTGATTTGTAAACAGAAGGCAATACCCAACTGCAACATTACAAATGAAGCCTGCCTGTTGCTGCTTCCAACATTTCCTAGCAACATATTGTTCTTCTCGGGAATTGGATTGTAAAAGCCACTGTCCAGTTTACACCCTTGCAAGTATTTTTCTATGTTTCTTAGATGTAACCAATCTAGGTATACTGCATTCACCGCCACGGAGATAGCGGTCCTGGTTTGTGGATAGCAACCACGCCTAACGATGTCATCACAAATGAAGCCCGGCTATAGCTGCTTGCAACCTGTTCTTATAGTTCGTTGTTCATCTTAGGCATTGGATCGGAAGGGTCACTTTCAAGACCACACTCCTGACAAGCATAACTCCGCGTCGTATAGAAGTAACCTATACGATATTCACCTCCGGATCCTTTGACCAAAATAAAGCAATGGCGACCGAGAAGCAAGGCACGACGGCAACGTTCGAGTTACTGTATTATCCACAGATACCCGGACGCGCCGAGTTCGTTCGACTGGCATTCGCAGCCGCTGGTGTCCCCTACGTAGATCTTGCAAACGAAAAGGGCGACTTCGCAACGGTGCAGAAGCTGTGCAACAATGAAGAGTCACTGACGACCGGAGACGGCAACCCAACGGTATTCTCACCACCAGCGCTCAGAGTGCTCGGTGCGGGTAAGGACGGGAAGGCGCTGGTGATCAGCCAGACACCTAACGTCCTCTCCTATCTCGGCGAGCGGCTGGGCCTTGACGGTGCGGACGGCAGCAGCGACAAGTGGCATGTCGCGCAGGTGGCGCTGACCGCGCTCGATCTCAACAATGAGGTTCACGACACGCACCACCCCATCGCGGTGATGCAGTACTACGAGGACCAGAAACCCGAGGCGTTGAAGAAGGCGGTGGACGTCAGAACCAACCGCCTGCCGAAGTTCTTTGCCTACTTCACCCGCCAGTTGAAGTTCAACCATGAGGCTCAGGGTGGACAGGGCAGGTATTTGGTCGGCAGCCGGCTAACCTACGCGGACACAAGCGTCTGGCAGGTGCTTGACGGGTGCTTCCACGCCTTTCCCAAGGAAATGGAAGCCAGGAAGAAGGAATTTCCAGAGCTGCTGGGAACATTTTACGATAGCTTGAAGGAGGAGAAGTGGTTGAAGGAGTACCTTGCTAGCAGCAAGAGGTTGCCATACAGCGTGGGGATATTCAGACACTATCCAGAGCTCGACCGACAGTAGAATCAATACATGCAGACCAAAAAATGGACTCAGAAATCCAAATGCCCAAATTCTCTAGAGCTTCTCATCCTACTCATTTGTGGCCTCAGACCCAGCGGATCGTCTCCTAGACCATCGTCCCTAGCAGTCAGATCCACGACGATACTGAAGTTGAATCTTGGAAAGTGCAGTCTAACTACTTCTCCGCTCGGAGTCCTCTTTTCGAGGACAATCTCCCGTGCATTCAGCCCAAGCAGTCTGCCTCTATCTCGGTGGGACGAGCCTATGTCAGTGGGATAGACTTCAACCTCCTGCCCCTTTTTAAACTTTTGTGGATCATCTTCCACTTCCAAAGGCTGATCCAAGAAGTCAGAGGACAATATCTTCGTGATTGCCCTCTGCGACTCAAGCATCTTGACATTTGAATGGTTTTGCTTGCCGGCCGCGTGTACTGCTTGGTTGTAGCGATCGAGCCATTTGCGCGTATTCGGAAAGGTGGATGCCGAGAAATACTTTTCGGGTAGGCCATTGGGCAGGGAAAGCATCCAAGCGAAGATCCATGCAGCTGTTTGGAGTTAGCCATGTCGCGAGGATTGCCAAAGTCAAGGGCCATATCCAGCCACTTTCTGAACAAATGCTAGCAATATCTTGTAGAATAGGCAGCTATGACAGCTTGCGACTTACCATGGATGTCAGCCAAAGACGGCCCACTTCCTGTGCCGCCGATCCACTCTCGACCATCAGCAAACACCTGCTCCAAGAAAACGAAGTTGGACCTCAAGTCGCTAAGGGCAGCCGGGCGACGTCTGTCTTGTTCCTCAGGGCTCCAGTCGCGGCCCCACAGCTCGGTCCTATCCCTGATGAAGTCCTCGTCTTTCAAGAGCGGCAGAGAAGTCGGGATTGCGCCGGCCGCAGGTTTGAACACACAGGTGTCGGTCCACTTCTCCAGTAACTTCTCAAGCGCATACTCCATCCCGGACTGGGCGCCAATTGGCGGCTGGCCAGACGCGCTGAAGAGCTGCTCGAGCTGTTCGAGAATGAGGAGCGTGTCGCAGAAGATGTCCCGGCCGATGGCCATCACCGGGATGCGACGGTAATTGAGGCCTAGGGCGCGGATGTCCGGCCGCGGCAGACTCACCGGCTGGTCGCATTCGGCGTGAGGCAGCTGGCGTAGTGCCAGATAATGGACGACCTTCGTGGCCCATGGGGACAGTTCCCAGTAGAACAGCGTTATGTCTTCCGGCTTTGGAGNCATCTCGCCTTCTCGGGCGTGATTTCGTGCGGCGAAGGCACTCGAACTATGGCCAGTGGACTCCCAAACGATTGCTGAGCTCGGCAAAACGCTTTGAGGTGTTTGAACATGTAAGCTCGGCTCCTTGCAGGTAGATTGAAATGAGCTCGAAACAATCTCGAGGCTGCTGTCTTTCAGTGCAAGGTGGTTGCAGAGGGGGGAAGCTCATGCTGAGGCTGGTCGAGAATATAGAGGACGGTATGGAGCAGTGATGTACCGTACCTATCCCCCAGCTACCGCATGGCGACCAAGGGGCTGGGGCGACCATCAGACGATGCGCGATCTGAATGGGACCGATGAATCGATTTGCGCAATGAGGAGCGCCCAGAAGGTGGGAGGGGGAACTGGAGTTTCTCGTAACGTCGTAGCTCTCATGAGACCTCTGCCACGACCCCTCACGGCGACTGCGTGCTTGCTTGCTTGGCCGCAACCCTCTTGAGGGGACTACGGGTATTGGCTGTGGTTGCGGCCAAGATCTTCTAGTGTGGCCTTACCTGTGTCTTTGCGGTCCCGAAGGATTGTGCCTCTCAGTATAATGATTGAGGTCAGAAGGTGGTCGAGAGATCTCTCCGCTATGTCGCGACGAGTTTCTACCGAGGTCCGATAAGACACGATAAGCCCAGCTTCATACCCTATATTGAACTGCATACAGTACCTTAGTATGGTAGTGTGGTAGTGTGTAGCTGCAATGTGCTTAGTAAGATGTACACCTGATGTGATTAATGCGATAAAGTTACAATACTGGCGACATCAAGTTTCATCTGGTAACGAGAGTCCTCATGATTTTAGAAAGTATGGGTACGCTCTATGGATTATACAACGGCTCTAAGCCAACCTCAATGCAGGATGCGCAGGCTCATCAAGTGTTGCCGCGAATGCTGCTTCGGCGCACTGGCCTGCTTCTTCTCCCAGCAAAAGATTCGGTTTTCATTCAAAACTGATAAAGATTTTGGTCTAGTCTTGTCATCTACGTGTGTCGAAGGACGAGCTCGTACCACCGCTCAATGCATTGCCTCTCGGCCTTGCTTCGTCATGGTCATGTAAATCATCATGTTCATCGTCAAATAGCTCAGCTCGCTCGCTCACTCATCCTCGGGATCCACGAAGCTTGTCCATGGGTGGTCAAGAACCGCCTGGATACCTATTCTCCTCTCGACGTCGCGGTCCAGCATTTTGCGGATCAAGTCGATGCAATCCTCGCTCATTACGTACGGCACACGGAGATCGTGATCCATGATCTCGTCGATGCTGTAGAAGGGGTTCTCCTTGTAAACGATGGTATAAAGAAGGATACCCAATGCCCACACATCTTGTTCCTTCCCTCTGTAAGGTAAGCCTCGTAGAACCTCAGGGGCAGCATAGTCTGTGATTGATTGTTAGCGAAACCGTATGCATAATCTTAATCTGCTGACAAGACTCAGCCACTCACCAATTGTGCCCACGAATACATCGAATGGGCCGCTCTTGATATACGCTGCGCTTCCAAAGTCCACAAGCTTCACTCTGCCTTCGCCGTCGAGGACGACGTTTTCATCTTTGATGTCTCTGTGCACAACCTTGGCCACAAGATGCAAATGCTGGATCGCACCTGCTACTTGCCGGAAGATCTTGCGGCACTCGCGTTCCTCCATCGTCACCCGTAGCTCGATGTAGTCGAATAGATCCATGCCAGGAAGACCATGCGGAACCATCTCTATGTAATAGTTGACGTCGTCTTCGAAAAAGTCCGCCATATCGACGATGTTCGGATGTTGCAAACCGTCCCGCCGGAGGTAGTCCAACACATGGATCTCCAACGGCACTGTGCCCAGTCTACGGTCACGGTGCCAGGTGTCGACGAGAATTCTACGCTTGGTCACATACTTGATCACCATTTTCTTGGCAGCGGCTTTCTTGTAGCGTGCAAGCTTGACCTGGCCGTAAGCACCCTGTCCCATCTCTTCCAGAATCGTGAAATCTTCAATCTTCTTCTTTGGTATGACCTTGACACCAGCCTCGATCATGTCTTGCGATGGGTGTTCGAAAGGCTCGTTCGATTCTGCCGCCGCATCCACACTGGTGACACTGGCTCTCCCCTTCGCTTCGCCGCTTAGTGATTGCGTGAGGAGACTGACAGGCTGCTCGGGCAAGTTCGTGATACCGATGCCCGTGAGAACAGGGCTGGGCAGGGATTCATCCGGATGCGCACTCGGTCCTGGTTGGGTGGGAGGCGTGTTGGGCCGGGTAGTAGCAGGCGTGAATGGGCCTGTACCATGGTTTACAGCGTGCATTTGACGACTGTACGTGATCCAGAGGGCGAAGACGACCTCTCCTCCAATGTGAGGAAAGCTTTGCTCGTCGTCAGACATGGTCTCATTGTAGATTGGTTCCCTGTCAGACTTGACCACCCGCATCTGGACGTCGATCATGATTTCCGCGCCATCACGGTGTCTTGCCGGTAGGCCACTTGGGCGTAGGAAGATTGAGGCTGCGTCGGTACTACCTTCTCTGAGAGCTAGCANGGCTCTCGCCCTACGGAATGAATGTTCCGGGATCACAATACCATCGACCAGACCGATCTTGTCTTCGTCAGTCATGATATGCAGTATCTTGTCGAATCCAGGTATCAGCTCTGTCACTAGCAGGCCATCGGGACTTGCGTGACCAAACAGAGCTGCAGCGAACACGCTGTTGGAGCTGCTCACTCGCATGGTGGCAGGATTGAGGACTATGATGCCGGCAATATGAGGGAAGGATCTGACCCTGAATTGTGCCTCGTTCTCGACCTGCTCCACGGTGACTGGAATTGAGATCGAGTTCGCCGTCCTGGCAGTGAAGTATCGCAGTTCTACAATCTTTTCGTAGTCGAGAGCTCCAGTATTTGTACCAGCAAGCTTCGGTAGTGTTGGAATCAGCTTCTGAACATCCATTCCGCGCCTTGCCCTTTCCATACCCCAGATCGCTTCGACACTGCCACGGCCCTTTACCACGGATCCAATTTCGTCCACTTCGAGGTATGCGACATCCTCCACGATCTCTTCTAGAACCCAGATGAGACTGCCACTCTTTTCCTTGACCCAGAGCGAGGCGCTGCCGGTAGCGCCATTCATCTTTTGGATCGGTACGACATCACCACAAAGGAGTACGCCTCGTGATTTGCCACCACTCTGCGTTGATGCTCCGGTCTTTGGTGATTTGACCTCGGTCTCGTTTTTGTTGCGTCGGTTCTGATACGTCTCGCGTGATGGAGGCTTGGACAACAACTTAGCTGTGATCCCATTCGAAGTACCCACGACACTGTTAGTGTCAGACTTTCGACTTACAGGAGTTCTCTCCTGGGCCTGTTGCTCCTGTTGTACGGCTTCTGGATCGCGTAGCTTCTCTTCGAGCCACTTCCTACGATCTTGTCGAATCACTTCGAGGATGCCCAATTTACGTACTTCAGCACGAGTGACACCAAAAACAAGGCAGGCGAGATCGTTGGCAGCAGTGATAGTCCAAGGCGAACTGCCTTCGGTGGTAAATATCGCCTGTGCCTGCTCGTTCCGCCGACCGTGTGGAGCTCGCTCGCCTGCTGCATTGACGAGCGTGCTACTGCGACTAGGATACTGCTGATTGGATGGGAAAGCAGAACTGTTTGAGGGCGAGAGGACTGCAGGCGGCTCATTGACGCGGTATGGCTGAGCCATGGCCTCGGAAAGTTTATGCTGTAGGTGAAGGCCAGCGACATCGGTGTAAGTGCGCTTGAGGGAAGTGCGTCTCGCCGCTGGTGGGTATGGCCGGGCGTGTTGATCTGCTGAATTTATTCTTTCCAGGTGATGTTTCGTTTGCTCCGTGTCATCGGCGTATATTTTTGGGGTTGATCCCAGCTCTGGAATGGGCGATATCGAGCGAGTATGCGATTTGGTGTCGACAGAAGACATATCTAACCCAAGCTCTTCCGTGGGACTCTCCACCGCCTCAGACATGGGTGAGAGAACACCAAATTGTCTGTCAAATGGATTGTCTTGGTTCACAAGCGCAGGGCCTGTGAGTGGCCCTCGGTCTATTCCATTGCCAAGTAAGTTGAGACCGTCTGTCCCTGTCATGTTTGCCTTCTGCAATAGCTCCATCATGCCAAGAAGCTCCTCGTCTCCTGCTAGCTTTGCTTGTGCGCTTGCTATCCGAGGTGAAGTGGCAGCCCAAGCGAGTTTCTCTCGCATAAACTCTATACTGCGTTTCAGCACATTTTGGCGACTGTGAAGAGACTCACTGCTCTGGTGTGCGAAGGAAAACGAATGCAAGGACTCGGAAGGGAAACGGCTGAGGTCTTCACCGAATCCAAAGGTTGGTGATTGGGGTCCGTTGGCGTTCAGAGTGATCACGGACGCCTTTCTCGATGGAGCTGTGGAAGCGATAGGCGAGGTTGACAGGGAAGCAATCGCCTGCAGGTTTGGCGAGGAAGGGCTTCGGGAGGGTTGTGACTGTCGGATGCGTCTCAACCCGGTGTCTCGATCGGTGGTGAGCAATGGTGATCTAATTACGTCGAAGCACTCAGTACACTTCTTGCAATAGTAGCACAAGAATCTCTCCAAAGCCACCTTGCTTGCCCTCGAGGGTGTGATGTAGCGCACCTTAGGTCATAATCTCCAGGTATCGTGCCGGCATCTAAGGAAAGCCGAGCAATGGGAAGGGTATGGTGAGACTCAGNCCTGAGCCCAGAAGCTGAACTGCCGGACTTGGTATCGTTGGTAGCGAATGAACGGCTCTTGGGGATGTTGAGAGCAGCGGGTAGCGAGGCGCTGTGAAGCTGGTCGGCAGGCTGTGAGGAGACGGACGACTGGCGTTTCGAGTCTAAGGAAGGAAGAGAGGAAATGTCAGAGATCTGGAAATGGTTCTAGTATTGTGGGGAGGAGATTATGTAGTGAGTGAATGAGAGGGCGAAAGCAAGAATGAAATGTCACGAGGTGGGAGGAAGTGTGTCCACCATGTGATTGAAGCAGTGCAGTTGATTGAAGGGTCCACGCGCTTGAGACAATTGCAAGACCAGGAAGTAGGTCTGGTGGATTGCACCGCACAACGCTCGTGCCTGCCACGGTCCGGGTCCATGTCCCGTCCGACACCCCAAGCTTGTGACTGAGGAAGGGCATTCCTGGTACGGGAAGCAAGGGTCGATAGATGAGCACTCTGCGCGCTGGGGAGGGAACATGTGGGGTTGTGCGAGGGCAGGTAGGGATGCACCAGGCAAGAAGCAGGACCAAGCGTTTACCTCCATCATTATCCATAGTGCAGCGCCGACACGCGCCTTCCTGCTCTTCAATATACGAATCGGCAGAGAGCCAGACCCTTGCTCGAGGCGAAGAGGTTGTTTGTAGGTGTGTGACCAATGGGTGGAGGTGCGCGTGGCGGCGGAGACGAGGTCAGGTCAGACGTGAGTAGTGTGACAGAGTCGGGTGCGGTGCGTTGAGTGATGCACTGGAGGATGGCGGGGCAGGGCGAAGGTTGGATGAAGTGAGACGTCCGTGTGGTCGGGCGCAGAGACAGGATGGCCGGGCCGACGAGCAAGCAGGCAAGCAAGCTGATATATAATACCAAAGAGGCTGTGGCCGAGGCCGACGATTGAGAGGGTAGGCTATGTTGGATTCAAAGAGAGGAAGACGGACGAAAAGAAGAAGAGGAAGAGGAGGAGGAACATCACAGCCAGAATGGGCGATATCCGGTGACAGGCAGCCAGCTAGCAGTGCCACTGTCTGTACAGTACTGTCTCTGCTATCCAACACACTACCTAGCATTCGAAACAGCTCTACCGTAGGTGTCATTACCACCACCAGCACAATTTCCATCATCACAACCCACTACGGTGCGCCGGTAGGTACAGAACACTACCACTATTGCCCACAGCAGCAGGCCACTGTGGCAGCAGAGTTTTGACATGACCTCCTCCAGCTTTCAGACAAAAGGCATGAAAAGGTGGGTCGAGCGCGGAGCCGGTAGGGCACAGGCTAAGCCGTCCTTTGTTAACGGACAGCCAGCCAGCGCATGGCTAACAAGATGAGGATGGTCAGTCAGGGTCCCGTTATGTCATAGTGGATGCTGGCTCTATGGTGAAACGTAGAGGCGACCGCTGGTAGGTGATGATTGATACGGAGGTAGCTCTCGGAAGCACTGCTGTGCATCAAACTACCACGCTGGAGCGCCAGCGGTCGCCCAGCTGGACAAAGAGGCATCCGCAAGACATTTGAATAATCTACTGGGGGCGAAACGATTCAGTGAAGAATGCCATGGTGTGGTATGGCTTTGGACACCGGGTGATGCGGTCCAGCCCACTTTGCTTCCTCACAGCCTGGACAGGTTCGAGTCTCTTGAGTAGGGAAGTCCCACACATGCACACACAACGGCCGTTGGTCGAACAGTTTCACTTCGGTGGCTGCGACAACTGTGGATGGATTCTCACAATGTACAAATATGGTAATGTGGCATATGGCATGTGACCTATCCTCGAATTATCCGTCCCAATCTTCCTGCATACTTACACGGCCACCATNCCATCGCTCCTTTCCAGACAGGCCGAGCCAAGCGAGGCGTTTGTCGTGCGTCCAGGGTCGACAAGCCCANGCTTGTTGTGCTACGCCCATGCCTGACTTACATGACTGCACATCCGCCGCTTCTAGCCCGTCTCCTCCTCCCCACTCCTGCCGACCCAGGGGTAGAGGTACCGTCCTCCTCGTCGGCATGCATCATTTGCGCCTCTCGCGCCCGCCTCCTCCTTCGCCGGCTTCCCGCGCCACCCACGCCAGCCTCTTCTTGAGCCATCATGAAGTCGTGCCACTTCCGCTCCAGCCTGACAGCTGCTTGGAAGTCCCCTCGTAGGCACCGTTTGGTGTGTTCTTCTACGGTGGGTTGGTATGTGTAGAAGCACTTCAACTGTACGATCTGTGTGGGGTAGGAGGTTTCCCTGACCACGTGGATCCTAGATGTTGCGATTTTGGATGGTAGACTCTCGGTGGATGAGATCGCAAGCCCGCTTGCAACTGCAGTGTGTTTTTCAAGGGGCGGTAACTCGGCAGTGCAGGTCCTGGTGAACGTCTCGGCATTGCGGAACATCACTTCGCGCACCCCAGTCCATGTGACATTCTGACAGTCGTATGCCACCAATCTTAGTCCGACGGTAGGCTTGACGTGATCAAGAGTTCGAGGTGTACGTTGTCGGAACATCGCAGCCGCTTCTGCAAGAACGAGGTCTGAGATGCGGGTGTTGTCCATTTCGAGAGAACGCAGGTTCGTGCAGGACTTCAACACCGGTAGCATCCCAGCGTCTCCCATGTTTTCACAATATGAGATGCTAAGGTGACGCAATCGCTTGGCACAAGGAGCGGTTGCAAGAGCCTGAAGGACGGCATTGGATAATGTGTCGACCTCTTCGAGATCTAGGTGAGTCAGCATTGGTGTTGTTGGTAGCAGTTCCAGTAATGTAGCGTCGGTAACGCCTTGACATTTGGAAAGGGAAAGTCCTTCAATGTTGGGGATATTGTTGACCAACTTCCTAACGCCCTCGTCACTGAGGCCTCGACAGCGCATCAAGTCGAGGTGTTTGAGCTGTCTGGGAGGTACCATCGGTCGATCATTTAACGGATCTACTTCGCTGTCCTTCCCCTCAATGAGGGCGGCGAACGACTGGTTCGTCAAAGAGTCACAATTCATCAGAATCAATCGCTCCAGGGTGTTCTTCTTGAACAGTTTGTGACAGAAGTCCACATCGTCCCACCCTCGAATCTCACCGGCTCGAAGGTCCTTAAGATTGCTGCAAGCATTCACAATCTTCTTCAATCCCTGTGTGTCAATGTTGTTGCACCATGACACGTTCAAATGTTCGAGTTTGGGGCAATTCTGCGCAATGATCTTCATAGCGGTGTTGGATGCACACGCAAGACCAGAAAGATTGATGTGCACCAGCCGACTGTTCCTGTAGAGAAAGTTGTGGATAGAAGTTCGATCGATGCGGCAGCCTTCGAGGGAGAAATTCTCCAGGTTCGTACAGATGTCTGACAAGCCTTTGGCATGCCACCGCTCACGAAGCTGAACGCAGCCACGAAGGTTCAAGTCTCTCACAAAAGGACCAGCAGAAGTGATGACCTTCACCAGCGCGTCTGCAGGCATCTCCTGGAAGAAATCGGGAGTATCAAGGTTGCTCCAGAGCTGACCGTCGAAACACATGCTGTGCCAAGATTTTGAGACGACAGAACATTGAACGATCTCTCGAGGGGTCAGATATGATAGGACCGCCATCTTGATCTCGGTTGGCATGTCCTGCCAAAAGTCCAGCCTCCTCTTTGTGTAATTCATTGCGGCAATAGGTCTGGAGAAGTAGTCTTCGTCCACTTCAGTAATACCTGGCGTAGAGTTGGAAGTAAAACGAGGATCAGAAGACAATGCGACCGAACTTTTGCTGGTCAGAAGCGTGGCACATGCTCTCCTAGAGCGTTCGTCCAATGCAGCCAGCGGCGCTCCAGGAGTGGTAACAGCCGACGTCGGTGCGGTAGAGTAGCCATTAGATATCTCTGGGGCAATGGATGGGACAAAGGGAGAGCCAGTGGAGTTGAGTGAGATACAAGATATCGATCCTCTTCCAGTACCGCTGTACGTTCTCGCGCGCTTCTTCATCCCTCGGGTCAGGGACTGCGCAGACGTCATGCGGTGCAGGCCAGAAACCAACCTTTCTCTTCCCCTTCTCTTGGGAGGCTGCTCCATGGTCGGTGTCTGGGGTGGCTCAGAGGGCGCGGCGATTACCGGCAATCTCGACTCGGCAGACGAGTTCGACATTATGCGTGATTCGTTCAGTAGGTATCCTTGGGTGCGCGTGGTGGTTGTGTTATGTCCGTTTGGGCGGATGTGGGTACAAGTTCCGGGTGTAATGTTCGGTAGCGAAAGAACGAGACAGCAGGCCAGCTGCTGTCGATAATGCCTATCAGGAACGGATTCAAGATACAAAGACTTCAAAGCAGATGGGTGGAAATGGGTCTGATGACACGCGCGAGAGGTGAAACCGAGATGTTAGGCCAGGCGATCGAATGCAAACAGGTCAGCAGGTCGAGTGAGCCGATAGTGTGAGAAGCATGTGCGGTGGGCGCAAGGCTATGGACCGCAGATGCGGCTGATATGACCAGGTCAGGACGTCCAGCGTTTCAGTCTGCTAGCAAACAAACCGGCAAAGTCTGTGGTGGGTGTTATCTCCCGAAATGGCGTGAGCGAAAGTTGGAGATGAGCAAGAGTCTGGGAGAGAGCAGTTGAAGAAGTGCACACGAGACCGCCGCGATGTGCGACGGCGTGAGTTGTTTAACTGCTACACCGGGACGATGGAAGAGACAGCCCTGTGCAGTAGACTCCCCCACCTCAGCAACTTATCGCCACGCCAAGGGTTCCTTATCTGGCTACGCTGTGGGGAAGGATAAGGATAAGGGGAAGGGTCCAGTTCTGTCCGCCGTCAGATACCTAGCCCTACCTACTAGGTAGTGGGCGGCATGTTGCGTGACATGCTGCATACTTCCCAGGCTTTGTCGTCTCTCAGACATACTCGATACAATCACGTCGTCTGCTGCGGAGGTCGGCAGCTCACAGCTTTGACTGCGGCCGCCGTAATATGCCGTGTTGGCAAGTCGCAGTCCCAGTCCAGACCTGCGGGGACGGAACGAGGGAATATTGTACACAGAACGCGTACACATTCTCCACAGTCCACAGCGGATACTTTTAGCACCCGGCCAATTACGAAACATAGAGTACCGTACCTTGTCTCGAATTCACCCGAGAGCCTCCCGAGCCCCCAACGCTCAGCGCTGAGGAGAAAACGATGGCCCGGCAAGCTCTCGGATCCTTCGGACAACGGCTGTCTGCGCCTGCATGGCTAAATGGAGCAGGCAATGAGGATGCAGAGCATCCGGACGGGAATGGCGACAAACGCCACAAAATGCGCTCTGTGAGGGGTTTGTCTGTGAGGGGTTTCTGGGTTGGATATGCAGGACTGACCGCTGTTGTAGCGTATGAAGCAGTGTCCGACCTGAAGTAGTAACCATACTGCCGCATTGCGAAGCGACCTCAACACCGTAGACCTACTACCCGCGGGAAGACACCCGAGTCTCGGCCTGGGCCTACAAGTACCCCCAGTCCGTCAAAGAGCTCAACCAGCTTTCGCTTTGTGATGTCGCTTGGTAGATATTAGAGATGTGGCGTCTAGGTATCTAGCAACCAAGCCGAAACGTAGTCCGGTGGTAGAAGAAAGACCAGACAAAGTAGGAAAGCTTCTAGATCACTCGAGTTGGCGTCAATAGTGTTGTTTCCATCCACATGGTTGCCAAGCCTAAGACACGCTTTTATTATTCTCTACACAACTACATGCTTGACCTAACTTCGTGCTCAATATGTCGACATTCGTGTTTCGTATATTACAGACCTAGAGCCGTCGTGACGAATCAATAGTTCATCGCAATGCCATGCTCCTACTGTAACCCTGCACGTTACCCATTTCTCTGGCCTATACTTTTGTTTCCAACATGCTTCCTAGACAGCAGATCCAATGGAGAGGAGCCTACTGTTTCTTTCTCTCCTCCTCTTCCTTCAAGATCTGTGGTGCTAGCTTCTCCATCTTCTCATCATCCCAGCCAGGGCCCGACAGTTTGGGCACGAATTTGCCAACCCTATCCTGGTAGATCTTGTATTCCGGGTACTTGGAGCTGGTTATCCATTCCGTAATCGGTGTACTTCCCTGGAAGATCAGAAGGTATGACAGGGCACCAACAAAAGACCAGTTGTACAAAGTTTCCGTCTCGAAGCAGGACCATTGATACAGGGTTATCCAAATGGACTGTTCGGCTGCAAAGTTAGGGTGGCGAGAATACTGCCAGAGGCTGATGTGACAAATCCACGATCCATTTGCGCCCGGGTCCAGCCCAACGGGACTTTAGCTGTTTTCTGATATTCTGCCTTGGCCTGGTGGTAGTTCCATTGTTGTTGATCTGCGAACCACGACAGAATGATCAGTCCCATCAAGAGGCGGGCGAAGATGATGTCTGGCATAGACATGGTTGGGTTGATGCGAGCTGACAAGAGCAGGATGTACGTAGGTGTGGTAATAGCCCATAGTAAGACCTGAAACAAAGTCAGTCGCCATAGATGCCAAACTCTCGCGCAAGCTCTTCAGTACTTACGCTCTGCAACGACGAAGTGAAAACTATATTCAATAAGAAGAACGGCACAGGTCCGATATACTTTTTGATCAATGACCAGCGGTAGTCCTCGCTTCCGATCTGGTATCCGCCTTTCCTCCAATAATTGAAGGTAAGGCGGATGCTCCAAACCACGCTGAAAGCCATGATATTGTCGAGTCTCTGAGTCGGAAGTCCATTGTATCTAGCCCAGAGCGCATAATGGACATTGTAGACGGTTGGCAGTATGCTCCAGACCCGGTCTACCTGGCTCCAGTTCCGGTTGAATTCCGACAGGATGAAGAAGATTGGGAAAAGCGCAATTGAGAAGGCGAGACCTGAGATAGCAGGATTGGTCGACAGGTAGATGTCGCTTAGGCTCTGAGGGTCTGCCTTGTTTTCCCATAGCTGTATCGGTAGTTCATACAGCTGGTAGAGGAACGGCTCGAAAGTTTTGCCATACTCGGCGCAGTCTAGTAAAGAGCTGACGGCTGGGAGCGATGGGAGAGCAGTCGCTGGCGGCATTGTGCTGTGGTTGATCACGTCGTCAATGGGACTCGAACGATGACAGCGAGACGGCGATAGATGCTTTTCATATATGGCGAAACGGGCACTCACATCGGACTCGTTGAAAATAGCTACCTCCTACTTAGCAGGCCTGGTGGACCACTGTCTGTTTACGGTGTTGACATCATGATGGCCGTTCGGCTGTGCGGCACTTGNCGAGTTACCTAAGCCGTTACGTGAGCACATCCGGTCTAGGGAACAGGTAGGACTGGCCCAATCTGGTAGGTGGTAGGTAATAGGTAAGGTTGTGGTTCGTCTGTTGAACGACCAGTCAGGTCACAGCAGTTTGAAGAGAGAGACCCACGCTTTCGTAGGGCACTACGGAGGCGGCTCCATCTGTGCTGCTGTTGTCGACTCCCACGGCTTCTGATATACAGTACTGTAGCTGGGTCTGATCGCTATTGATCAGGGTGCTATGACTAGTGACAGGGATGGCCCGAAACGGAAATTTCGGTACGTAACGACATCGTTGGAGGAAAATTTGGGCTTTTGTCACCAGGCCGATTGTGCCTCACCACACGGGTCAAACAACAAGCAATAGGCCACTGGATGTGGTCTAGATTCGATCTGCATGTTGCGTGCTTGCTCAGAAAGACGGACTGTCACCTAATCTATTCAAATGGCCGTGGGATGGGGCAGAAACTAGCGGCTATCGATGCTTCACTCATCTTGTCCCTAACGCATTGTAGCGTCGAGGTGCCAGTAAAAACGATGGCGCCATCGGGCCCATAGAGCACGCTGAAAAATGTCGTTGCAAGGTCTGTATAGTGTTGTTTTAAAGACATCTAGATATAGAAATGCCTCTCCAGCTCCCCAGACATCTTCACTAGACCGCCAAGTCAGTCGATCTTGCGACCATGACGATCCCCAGTACGTCGAGCGACAGTCATTTGTCGCCGAAAGGCTACTCCGACCCTGAATCAGTCAAGAAGTCAACCTTCGAGGAGCAGCATGTCTATGATGGCGACGATCATCACCATCCCGACCCCTCACAGATCGAGGCTGGCGGTCATGGTTCTACACAACGCAAGCTCAAGAATTATCATGTCACAATGATTGGTATCTGCAGTGGAATCGGTACTGGTTTGTTCGTTGGTACCGGCTCTGCATATGCCAGTGCTGGTCCAGCGGGTTTGTTGTTGGCGTACATTGTCATCGGAAGTGTATTATGGTGTGTGATGCAAAGCATTGCAGAATTGGCAACGGTGGTATGTTTAAACCTAATAAGATGCTGTGCCATGCTGTCGTTGACATTGACATAGTTTCCTACTGCTGGATCCTTCCCTCACTGGGCCACTCGATTCATCGATCCGTCTGTTGGTTTCTCGCTTGCTATCTCGTACGGTTATTGTTATTGCATCGCCATCGCGTCTGAGAGTTCTGCAGCAGCGGTGTTGGTGGGCTACTGGACCGATATTTCGCCTGCACTGGTCATCTCTATCAGTTTGGCTTTGATCCTCTTCATCAACCTGCTGCCAGTACGCTTCTATGGCGAGGCTGAGGTCGTCACTGGTGCCATCAAAGTCTTATGTTTCTTGGGGCTGGTGATCGTTGCAATCGTCATCACTGCTGGCGGCGCACCGAACCATGAAACCATTGGCTTCCGCTACTGGCACCATCCTGGGCCCTGGGTGAACTACAATGGCATTGGAGGACCAAAGGGCCACTTCCTCGGGTTTCTGTCGGCGTTCGTCAACGCTTCCTTCTCCTTTGTCGGTGTTGAGACTGTGGTCATCACTGCTGCCGAAGCCATCGACCCGCACAAGTCCATTCCCAAGTCCGCCAACCGAGTCACGTATCGCATCGGCTTTTTCTACATCCTTGGCGCTTTCCTGATTGGCATCATTGTCGATCCTCGCAACACCGACCTCGTCTCGGGCACAGGTAACGCGAATAGCTCGCCGTGGGTGATCGCTGTCAAGTACGCCGGCATCCAAGCTCTGCCATCCATTGTGAACGCGTGTATCCTCATCTCAGCTTGGTCCGCTGGGAACTCGTACTGCTGGGTCGGTTCTCGCATCATCCTAGCGATGACAACTGATCGCCAGCTTCCACAATTCTTCGCCAAGACAACCGCACAGGGTGTGCCGTGGGTTGCCGTCATCACCGCCTGGTTGTTTGGCCCGCTCGCCTATCTCAGTCTCGGTAAGGGTGGCCCCGCGCAGGCATTCTCCTGGCTGCTGAACCTCAGCACTGTCGCTGGCTTGATTGCCTGGGCTACCCTCTGTGTCTGCTACATCCGCTTCTACCAGGCGCTCAAGGTGCAAGGGATCAGCAGAGACACTCTGCCCTGGAAGTCGCCGTGGCAACCGTACACCGCTTGGTACGGTTTCATTGGATCGACGATTATTGTGCTCGTTGCTGGTTTCCCGGTTTTCCTCAAGGGCAACTGGAAAACCGCCAATTTCGTTGCATCCTATGTCGGTATCCCAATCTTCATCGTTCCTATAATTTTCTGGAAGGTCCTCAAACGTCCAAAGGTGAGCATCTATTCGATCCTATGCTCAACCTTACTTGTAACATGCTTTGCTAACAACATATTCCCAGACACTCAAGACGAGCACAATAGATGTATATTCTGGACGTCTAGATTAGACACGAAGCCATTGATCTTTTCTTCTTCATTACCTATGTTAGAGCAACAACATAGAACTTACAGATACAGCTACATAATGGACCATGCGGGAAATCGTAGAAACTTGTGCATAGTCACACTACGTATGATGAAATCTCTGAAAGATTGTGAGAGTGCGCCATCGAGAGCACTGCTTCCAATATGTTCGAAGTGTAGAAAGTGTACTGCAGCCGTGACTTCTGCAGCTATACAGTCCAGAACAAGGGCTTATATCACGGAAAGCATTGATCAAAATTTCTTCTAGGCAACTAATATACGCAAACAGAATGCTCTTTAAAGCATCACCGAAATTGCATTCGTCAGAGATTCTAAGACCGCTCATTTTCAGGTCATAGAGATTTCAGAAAGGCGACCCTGGAATTGAGCATCTTCGTGGCGGCTTCGCCACTCTGGACAAGAATGTCTGCGCCATGGAGCATGCCTGGAATCATGACGAGTTCGCAGTCCACGCCAGCTCTACTCAGCGTTTTGGCATATTCGAGGCACTCGTCGCGGAAGATGTCGATCTGGCCAATCTCGATGTATGCAGGCGGTAGTCCCTTGGCATCTTCGACAGTCATTCTTGCTGGCGCTTCATACGGTTTGACCTGGTCAGTGCCTCGTCGAGAGCCGAGAATGGCGTTCCATGCTGTCTACACATTGTCAGCATTGTCATTCAACGGCGATCGATTGAACTTTTAGGAACCACTCACAAGGTTGTCGTCGTATCCCCAACTCGCCAACTTTTCCAGTACAGGATCAGGGTCGACATTCCTGTCGTCCAACATCGGATATACCAGGAACTGCTTGCTGATTGCTGGCCCGCCCTGGAACTTTGCATAGTGTGCAAGGGCAGCAGCAACACCACCACCGCCACTGTCACCGCCGATCGCAATGCGCTTCGGATCGATTTCGAGCTCAGCCGCGTGCTCATGCGCCCATGTGAGGCCCGCGTATACGTCCTTCGCCATGGTGGGGGCAGGGTGCTCAGGGGCGAGACGATAGTTGACAGTCAGGAACGGAACGCCGCTCCTAGAAACGAGCAGCTTGACGATAGCGTCGTAGTCGTCGATCGACATCGAAATCATGCCGCCTCCGTGTGCGTACACCACTGCGGCCGACGAGGGCTGCGTACCTTCCTTGCGGTACCAGCGTAGGCGGATCTCCGTCGTCCCATCGTCGGCCTTGGTGGTGAAGTCTCGCATTGACACACCTGCGATCTCGCCCGTCTGCTGCGTGACCAGTGCGATGAAGCCATCGCCCGATACCCGCCGGCCCTCGATGTCGCCAATGGCCGGCTTAGGCGGTGGTCCACCAGAGCCAAACAGCTCCAACACCTTCGCCACGATGGCTGGGTCTACGTTGAAGGCCATGCTAGGTACAACGCTTCGTTCAGATACTTGGTCGGGATTTGTCTGAGGTGATGGTAGTTTTGAGGTATATTCACAAGTGACACTTGTATCTTGTTTTCCTGAGGGCGCGACCTACAACGAACGTAGCTTGATGTAAGTGTCCAGTAGCTATTATATTCGATTGCCAACCTCGTACAAAGACGAGTTGTTGAGATTAAAATAAGCAATTGACGTTACACTCGGGAGTTGAGCAGTAAGTCCTCTGTCGTGGTTACTCAGGTCAGGGTCTAAGACCAAGATCCTCGGAGTCTGTTGTCTCTACGACAGGATTCATGCTCAGGGAAACGACTCACTGATCGGCCGAGGCAATCGGCAGGATACCCCACTCTCACGGTCATACCTACAGTATATGGCGTGTTCGACGCTGATGGGCATTCCAACTACCAGATCATGCCCTTACGACCTTGATCTCTCAGATGGTAATGTACCTAATGTATTCAAATACATTATATTATTAAGACGTACTCATCGAGACCAGTACAGTACCTGAGTGACTACAAGAGTGGCTGCTGGATGGCTTAGATCGGCAATAGGTACCTAGGTATATAGTCGCAGTACAGTAGTCAGAATTTCTGATTTCCATTAACCGTTATCGTTCATTTACAGTTTTTAGCTTCTTGAGTGGGTAGGGAATGAATCCTAGGTAGGCCGACTACCTAAATACCTAGACCTCAAAATCACTACCTCTCGTCTTGACGTACTGTATACATACAGCACTGTAGGTTCAGTGCACGCCCGTTTTGGACCATTGAGGTTGCCATCTCATAGCTATCACCTCCTCAGAACGACAGCGATTGTGATGATTTCCGAGACGCTGATAAGCAGCAAATTATGATCTTTTTAACTCACAGGATCACGTTCGGTCAGCACTTGATGCCCATTCCTCTAGCTACCGTGCTATAGTCGATCATGATTGCTAAAGCATCTGTCTTCGACATTCCATCAAGAGAAGGGACGAGAAGTCCGCCTGGCAGAATCGTAATATAAGTCCTTAATGTCTAAGAGGTTGGGAGATATCTTTAAATCTAGATAAGCTTTCGTCAACAGCCATCGAGAGTGATAGTGCATGAGGTAGAGATGGACCAGACTACGGGGAGTGAGAAGCTGAAACAACCTTAAGGTTGCTGTGTTCTGTGTCACGGAAACTCCCGCCAGCCCCGTGCCGTCTCGTCTCGTCGCAACCTCGGCCCAAGCCGCATGGCAGTTGCAGAGCGTCCCCCTGTTTCAAAAGCGGAAATGTCCAATGCGGCAGGCGAGTCGAGATGCAGTGGTAGATGCTCCATCCACTTTAACAACGACGAGCAGTTCGAACGCACAACAAGATCCTCTTGAATCCACGCAAGCTCAAACAGGAGAGGGGAGATGATCCTACAGTAGCACGCGCGCTTCTCACTCTGCGATGTCCTTGCCGACTGGCCGTCCTTTCCACCATGACGGCCCGATGCACTCGCCCTGGTCGCTGGGCCTCGCTCTGTTCGCCTCGTCCCTGATCGCATACGTCGGCTCCTCGATCCAGCACTCGCTCCTCACCAGCGCCGTCGCGTGGACCGCGATATGCATTGCCACCGTCTTCCTGTCGCGCGCCGGCCTCGGGATAACCAGCGCAACATCCTCGCGCAAACAAGCCTGGGTTGCAGGAGCTCTACTGGCTCTGGCTCAGCTCTGCGAAAGAGCCGCTAATGGGCGAGGCATATGGTGGGCAAAGGTCTCTTGATCGATCTACCAAGCGTCGCTATGCACGAGCAGTGAAACTGAGACTCCCCCCTTTCGCAGGCTCTGACCGTCCTGGTCGTCTATTTCCTCTCGCAGTCCAACGCCGCCGACAGATACGACCACACCGAACTCGACGACCACCCCTCGAGCCCCGACAAGTCGCGCCGACCCAATCTGCCGAACGGATCGAGAACGACTCTGCTCATCCTGGTGGCCTCGGCCATCGCAGCTCTATATGCCTCCGCCGGATCGATCTCCTCCATCGCACTGGGCCTCTCGTATGCCGTCGTCAGCGCCCTGGCCATGTCGCTCATCGAAAGAGCAAGGATTGAAGGCCAACGCTCCCAGGAATCGTCTGGCAGCGTCATATACTCAGCCAATGGACTACTGGTGCAGCCGACAAAAGCTGCGGGTGGAGGTGCAGGCTCCACGCTCCTCTTAGCGCGTGATGTCTCTCTCGCTGCAGCATTGTGTACTGCGGTAGCGGCCGCGATGTTAGAATCTTTCCGGTTCGGTGGGATTGCATACAATGGTTATATCGCGCACAAACTCTGGGGCCAGCCTGCTGTTTGGTCAGGTACCGTGTGGCTCGTACTCAGCGCTGGCACTGTTGCCGTGAACCTTGCAATGGACTGGCTTTTACTCCTAATGGTGAGCTACGGTGTGTTTTTGGAGAGGTCCTTCCGCCGATCTAAGAAATGCAATTCGAAAACCAAGACATTGAGATACTCATCATGACTAACAAATTTCGACGCAGACAATCACCCATGGACCGTTTCTGGCTTCGCAGGGTACACTGTTTGGGGCAATCGGTGCTCAATTGTTTTTGTCTTTCTCACCGAGTCGCCTGTGGTTTGCACTGATCAGCATCGCTTCTGGAGTCCTGTATCTGGACGAAGCAGATGCGCTTTCAGGACATGGCCGCGCCTTCCGCCTGTCCAAGTTGTTTAGGCTCATTTCGATGATTTCGTTTCTTGTATTACTAATTTACAACATTGGACACCCCATTTCACAACTACGGCCGGGTAGCCATGCTACGTACCCGGCAGTTGACCGAATCCCCTTGGCAGCCCCATCACAGAAGCTCGCTCCGCTTCAGAATCTGAACAAGCAGCTACATCCCGTAAGGCAGCTGGTACACAGCGCGCAAACAGAGTGGCAAGAAAGACTAGCAGGTCAGAGCAACAGTTTGGAGGCTGCTATTGCCGAGTACCGAAAGAGGTATGGGATGCATCCTCCACCTAACTTCGACAAGTGGTATGAATTCGCTCGGTCGAAGGGTGTACAGATTGTGGACGAGTACGACTCAATTTACCATTCATTACTTCCCTTCTGGGGTCTACGACCAGCGACAATCCGTGCGAGGGCGCGTGAAGCGCTAGGTTTTGGCGGAAACAACTTGATCGGTCTGCTGGTCAGAGATGGCAAGGTCGTACACGTAGAAGGGGGTCAGGAGTGGCAACAGCAAGCAACTGTAGGCATGATGGAGCCTTTCCTACAGCACCTACCTGACATGGATCTCGCTTTCAACATACACGATGAGCCCCGTGTGGTCGTTCCTCACGATGAGCTCTCGCGGCTTGTAAAGCAGGCTCTGGACGTGGAAATCCCCAAATCATACAAGCAAACTTCACCCAGGAACACATGGTCCAGCCGGCCGAATGATGTCGGCAAGGGGCAGCGGATCGATGAGGTGAAAACAACTCGGTTCAATGTGTTCGCCCATCAACCGACCTGGATTCCTTCGCGTATGTCGTGCCCTGTGGACAGTCAGGCGCGTGCGGTGGAGTGGACGGTGACGCCGGACAACCTTACTGCATACGCCATGGGTGATCTGGGGTTTGTGTACAACCACACCGCATTCTCAGACGTGTGCAACAGCCCTTCCCTCGCGACGTCATTTGGCTTCTTCGACAGACCAAATGCGTTCAATGTGGTGCACGAGCTGATGCCAATTTTCAGCCAGAGCAAGATGAGCTCGTTTCAAGACATTCTGTACCCAAGCCCTTGGTACTGGTTCGGTAAGGTCAACTACGATGCTGAGCAAGACCTGGACTGGTCGGAAAAGGCGCCAAGGCTCTGGTGGCGTGGGAGCACGACTGGTGGTTTCAGCAGGGACGGTGGGTGGCGGCGTCAGCACAGACAACAGTTCGTACGTAAAGTCAACGCTCTGGACAATGCGAAGACGTTGCGAAACCTCCACGCCGAGGATGCAGGACAGGAAGCCGAATGGGCGACGAAGGAAGTAGCGCGACAAGATATGAAGGAGTTGATCGATGTGCACTTCTCCCACATTGGTCAGTGCGACCCTGGCGATTGCGAGGCGCAGAAGGAGTTCTTCACGGTGGTAGAACCTGCTGACCAGCAGGAGGCATGGAAGTATCGGTACCTGCTAGACATCGATGGCAATGCCTTCTCCGGCCGATTCTACGCGTTCCTGAAGTCCAAATCTCTGACTTTCAAGATGGCGCTGTTCAGGGAGTGGCATGAAGAGTGGATCAAGCCATGGGTGCATTACATCCCTTTGAGTCTGCGGGCCGATGAGGCGCTGGAGGCCGTGAGGTACTTTGCCGAGGAGGAAGCAGGTCAGAAGCAGGCGGTGGAAATGGCCGAGGCCAGCCAGAAATGGGCTAGGGAGTCGCTTCGGAATGCAGACTTCGAGGTGTGGTTCTTCCGGCTATTACTTGAGTAAGTCGTCTCACCTCCCACGATTGACCGTCTGCGACCACGAAGGATTCCGCTGACCAGCCTGACATGTGCAGATACGGACGATTGGTCGACGACGATCGCAACTCAATCGGTTGTACAGGATCATAGACCCGTAGGACAGCAGCTCGAGGCCGACACGATCACGCAGCGCGCCCAAGCTCGTCAGGACTTGGTCTGGGGTGGGCACGGCCGACTTTTGAAAGGTGAAGTTGCATGCAGGCAATGGGACAGCCTGGTCACCCGAATTGTCACTCGAATTGTCGACCGGCGTGAAGAGGCGACGTCGAGCGTCGCAGGGCTAGCGATCTGCGTTTGCCCCGGACTGTTTGGCAGCTGCCCACCTACAGTACCTATAAGGTATTACCTAGCTTGGGCGGGCGGGAAGCAGCCCAAACGCAAACGTGCATGCACATGCACCTGCAGCGGCGACTCGTGTAGCGCCGTGTAGCGGGCCCATGTTGACCGTCCGTGCTGGATGGGCTGCTGGAACGGACTCTCCCCCCTCTCTCCCGCTCATGCACCCGGATAAGCTTGGCGATGCTGACGGTGCCAGAAGAAGCTGATCCAGTCTGTTAGCCTCAAGCGGTCCGAGTAGCAATTGCCTGGGTACTACCGTCCAAGTTGGAGGTATACAAGGTGAGGTGCAGTGGAAGTAAGGGGGTCCAGTGGCGGACGGGCCGAAGCTGGGCTGGGCTGTGCGGGACGGGACGGGAATGCCGGGACGGGACGGCTAGGCAAGGCAAGGCACGCCAGGTCGAGGTGAGATGAGCCTGATCTGCATGCACCAACGGAGGTGGATGTCATTTTACCGTGCATACTGTAGCACTAGACGACACGAGGGTGCGTAGTCGTCGAAAGCAACGCGTACCAATGCCATGATTGAGTGGCTACGTCGTCGAGAATGTACCTACATTACTGGGCGTCACGTACAACACACAGGCATAGGGCATCTGTTCGCAAGGGAAGTGCCAGACTAAAATATCACGAGTGAGATTTTAAGAGGGGACAGAACAGCCTGTCTTTGTGGGGGACTGTCAAGGCAACGCGGCATTAGGTAAGCGAGGCCCAGCAAGCGATTATGTATGGTCATATAATTATGGTCGGCTGCGGACAAGAAGGGTAAGTGTCCTACTTCTAGTTAGACCGGGATATTGCCCAGCTAGGCTTGCGGCATGGTAAGGCATAAATGACAGAGTCACAATGGGTGGTCAAACGCCTGGTCTAAGCCAATGTGGGATATGGTGTTATGGGTGCTCCCGGGTAGGCCCAACCTTATGCTGCAGGCTTCAGCTCCGCCTGGATTGACTAGTCGGCAGCTCCCGCCGCCTCGCTCTCGGTGCCAATCAGAGGCTTCAATGCGGCGACTGGGCTGGATCTGGATGGTGGTAGCAGGTAGTGCGCATGTCTACCATCCTCATCCAACGACTACTGACCAGTGCCTGCGCATGAACTTCCAACGCAACGCAAAGTGTAGTCATACCGCCGTTGGGATGGGCATGTAGAGGTGCAGCAGCAAATGGGCGACATGTACTTTAATAGGCGATGGATGTGATGTTATGGGTGCGGGTGTAGGTGCAGGTGTATAGAGGCGTGTGTGTGTGTGTGTGTGTGTGTGTGTGTGTGACTGACTGAGGCGCACATCCACCTATACCATACTCTGGATACCATACTCTCGATACCGCACGGTGGGAACATCGCCATGGCATTACCATCACCACCTCCTTCTGCTCCATGGTAATCCTCCCTTCCTCCCACCATACCCTTCCATACCATCATCTTCCCATCCTCTCAGGTGCCGTGCCCTGTCCATGCTCACTTCTTCCCGGCCTGTTATACTCGTCTCCACCGCTCCACACTCGCCTGAATCCTTCTTCCTCTGCCACCAACTGCGGCATCCACACACACCCTCGCTCACTCCCTCAAACAGTACAGTACGCAAACACGGCTCTCACACACACAAAAGAATCGAAACTAGAACCCCTACACACCCTGCTCCACTGGAGTATCCTACGCCGCGTTGCGCTGCAAAGTACGGCAAACCCTACACTAAGTCCTCCCCCCCAAGTCCAGCCCAGCCCCGGCCAGGCTGTCCGATCCCATCCCATCCCGTCCCATCACAGCTCAGAGATCGTCGCTCTGCCGCCGCCTGACATCCTTCGCTGTTGTCCTGCTGCTGGCTACCTGGGTACTGACTACTGCTGGCCTGCTGCAGCCGCCTCATCTCTACTTCTCTTTCTCCCATTATTCCCTACCTAATCTTACTCGCCGCCATTCACGCCCACCACCACAACCACCACCACAGTCCCTCCCTCTCTCGACACCCCCTCTGTGCGAGCCTCATCTCACGCTTTCATGTCGAGCAGGCCACCGCTCCCACCTCGACCGTTGCGCAAATCTCGCGACTGACCGACCCTTCGCTCCATCGCTACCTGCTCTCCTCCATCTCGCTGCACTCTGACGGCCGGTCTGTCCGCTTGCTTGCTTGATCGCTTGCTTGTCTCGTGCTTGTCACTTTGTGCCGCCTCGAGAGAACCTGTGACGCCTTCCGACTTGGGCCTACACGCCATTCCTCCATCACTTCGCCGACTCCCTGTCCATCCTGTCCGTCCGCTCTACCCTCGCCGACCCACGAACACACTCATCCAATATATCGACACCGCCTCCACAATATATCTCTGCTGTTTCGACCTCCGTTGTCCTCCTGGCCTACCGGATGCTTGCAGCGCACACCGCACCTATAACCGCTTCGCACCGGCCCTAGGCCCTGGCCAAGTCACGGGAGCTGGCCTGGGCATCTCCTCGAGCCTCACAGCCCTTCACCGGCTCCACGCCTTCTCTGATACTGCCACCTTGTAAGCTACGATGGAGAACATGAACGGCATGATGCCTAATGGCATGGGCGGGCCTCCCATGAACAGCATGCAGCGCCCTCAGCAAGGCAACCCAATGCAGCAGATCCACGCCAAAATCATGGACGACCTGCGCCAAGGTCAGAGCTACTTCCAGGGAGGTTGGCAAGCTACCCTCGATCTGAGAGTCCGCGCCGCTTTTATAGTACAGCTGTAAGTCTGACTCTGACTCTGATCCGTCCTCGTCGCATTCCACCCGCTCTTACGTTGACTAACCCTCATCAATCAGTGTATCGGCGCTGCGAGTCCTGGAAAAGGACACCTTCAAATGTATCAGCATCGCTGAGACCTGGGAGAAACGTACTATCGCAGAGGCTGCAAACCAGGAAATCTATAAGCAGATCTTCCAGACCAAATTCAATGAGGTCAAACGCCTTCGGGAAGCACAAGCGAATAAGATGCCGGGATCCGGTCAGATGGCTGGTGGTATGCCTGTGATGAATGGAAACCCGATGGCACTTCAGAACAACATGAGCCAGATGCAGAATTTCAACCCCATGAGTAACATGAATGGCATGGGCGTCATGGGCGGTGCTAACTTTCCTCAGAACGGCAACTTCAATCCTGCTCTCGCTGGAGCTCAGATGCCACCAAACCAACTGCAACAACCGCAGGTCAACTTCATGAACCCGCCAGGGATGCAGAATGCTGGCATGCCCAACAATCTGTCGAATATGAGCCAGATGGCTTCCCAGCAGCAGAACAACCCTTCTGTGAATCCTGGCGGCCAATCTTTTTCCAATCCCATGGCCCAGCCACAGGAGATACATAAGATGGCACGCAGCATGTTGGATTCCATGTCCGAGGCAAAGCAGAACGAGCTACGCCAGAAGATTCTCTCCCAGATGCCTGAACCTGCCCGTCAGAGCCTGAGAGGCGATCCGTTGATGATGTGGCTGATGAAGCAAGCCACCGTACGGACCAGAGGGAGCATGCAGCCGGGACAGGGCCTGCAGATGAATGTGAATACCATGGGGTTGAATGGTCAGGCAATGGGTGGCAACGGTGGTGGTCAAGCAAACCAGGGTACAGACAATCAGAACGTTACCGAGATCATGAACCAATATCAAAACGGCCTGAGGCAACAAGATTCTGGAGAGCTTGTAGTTCCTGCTAGCAACAACCCAAACGCCATGGCACTTGGCAACCAAGCCATGAACATGAACCAACAGAATTTGGCCAATAACCCAATGATCATGCAGCAGCTGCGAGCGCAACACCAGGAGAGGGAACGCCAACGCATGGCTAATCAGGCCAAGATGGCTCAGCAACACCCCCAATTCGCACAACGAGCACAGCAACAACAACAGGCGCAAAATAATAACCAACTCACCGGCCAACCTGGCGGTCTCAACGGTGGGCCAGCCGGCCAGGTCAATAGCCCAGCGATGCCCACTTTGAACCGACCGATGGCACCACCTGCTGGGCAAACACCCGCCACACCTCAGCAACCGTTGGCTATGCCTGGTGGTATGTCTGCGACGCCTAACAACGAAAACGGTCAGACACAACAGAACCAACGAGGCATGTTGCCTGGTTCTCAGCCCCAACAGCCCAATATGCATGGCATTCTCAATAACCCTGCCCTGGGGAATTTCCTGAGAAGCCTACCACCTCACGCACGTGAAAAGCTGCAAGGATTGAATCCTGCACAACTGCAACAGCTGTGGCAACGCTACCAAGCTCAGAACGGCGCTGGTCAAGGCTCTGGAATTGGCCCTAACAACCAGGCGAATGGTATGGTGAACCAGTCCAATGCTCCAGATTGGGCGAAGGTGGGCAACGCTGCAAAGCCTCAGCCACTTGTGAACAACAACATGGGTAATTTGAATCCCCAGTCCACCATGAACAACCAGCCTGGCAACCCACAGAACAATATGAGGCAGCAACAGCTCCAGCAGCTAAGGCAGCGGGCGATGGACAATGCTCCATTTCCCAAGCAGGTCCTGACCACGCTGAACAACATGAAGGCTCCAGCAGCCGTTCAGACTTGGGGTCAGCTGAAAGTCCACTGCACTCAGAACGCCGGTGCCAACGGGCAGAGCATGTTGCAACAAGTAGTAAGGCTGCAGGAACAATTCTTCCGTACTAACCCACCACAATTGACTTCAGCCATGCAGAATTACATGCAGCAACAGCAACAACATCAGCTGCATCAGCAACAACAACAGCAGCAGCAGCAGCAGCCGCCGCAACACACCCCACAGCCATCGCAGCAAAACCAGCAGCAGCAGCAACATCACCAACAACAACTACAGCAGCAGCAGCAACAGCAACAGTTGCAGCAGCAGCAACAACAACAACAACAACAACAACAACAGCAGCAGCAGCAGCAGCAGCAGCAGCAGCATCTTCAACAGCAACAGCGCAATGCGCCGCAAGCACCAAGCATGCAACAAAATCCCTCTCAAGGGCCACAAGGGCCTCAAGCACCGCATATGCGCCCCCAGACTTCACAAGGAGGGCAAGCGCCGCCCGCCCCTATGGGAGCTACACAGGTCCCTACAGCTCCAATGGGTACACTTCAGCGAACAAGAATCACTTAAACCCGGGATCACGCCAGCGCACAGCTTTCAGGTCACTTTGGAAGAGGATTCTTTTACTGAGGAGAAGTATGCTCTGTACCAAGACTACCAACAACATGTCCATAAGGAAGGTCCGGATGAGATAACAAAACCCGGGTTTCGCCGCTTCCTTTGCGACTCACCAATCCAGCGCAAAAAAGACACCTCCGGGATGAAGCTTGGAAGTTTCCATCAATGCTATCGTTTAGATGGAAGACTCATTGCGATGGCCGTTCTTGATCTCCTACCTCACGGCGTCAGTGGCGTCTATTTCGTCTACCATCAAGACTTCGAAAAATGGTCATTCGGCAAGTTGTCCGCCATTCGCGAAGCAACCCTTGCTTTGGAAGGTGGATATCAGAATTACTACATGGGTTACTACATCCATGGCTGCGCGAAGATGCGGTACAAAGGTGACTACAAGCCCCAATATGTGTTGGATGTGAATAGTCTACAATGGAACATCATGGATGGCAACATGCGATACCTAATGGACCGTCGACAATATGTCAGTATGTCGAAGGAACGGAAGACAGGCGGCATTGCCACAGAGACACAGGCTGGTTTCGTGGATGAGATGAGATACTATGAGCCAATCAAATGCCCCAAACCGGTTGATGCGGTGAACGCAAACGCTTCCATAATTGACCTGGGAATGCCAGGCGTTGCTACACTTGACCAAATCCTGGAACAAGTCGATTTGGACAACTTACGGATATACAGTGGCCGCGGGATAACTTACCGGACCAAGGTATGTACCCAGTCAAATGGTTTCCCTCTCTGCTCGTCCACAGCAGCTGACATCATTATGAAGGACCTTGTACTCTGGGACGAAGGTGAGTTGTCGGGCGGACGCACACTGAAAGACATCATCATAGAGTATGCCGCTTGCGTTGGACCTCGACTCGCAAATGAAATGATGATTGATCTGGGTGGTGCTTGAGGGTCCTGTGATATTGATCCCGCTACACCATGTTTAAATCGAAAGAATAGCATGCTAGCCCCATATCGATGCATTATTGTAGCCAAGGCGCTATACAAATACATCGACCACGTATCGGTCATTGTGCATTGCACGGAACCACTCTTGCCCATCATCTTCCGCGTAGTCCGCCTGATGTTCCTTGAAAGCCTCATTGACGAGAAGCCTCGCCGCCTCACTAATCCCCTCACCTGCAGCAGGACCACCACATATGAACATCTTGGCGCCGTCGTTCCACAGTTTCTTCAAGTCAGCCTTGTCATGAATCATACGGTCTTGCACGTATTTGCAATCGAGTGACTTCTCTGGCTCCCTGCTGAATGCATATCATACATCCACGGCGCCGAGCTTTGCCCATCTGTTGAGCTCCTCGCCGTACAGCCGGTCTTCTTGTGCGGTACGGCAGCCGATCATCAGGATTGCTGGCGCAAGCTTCCTCTTCCCGCTTTCTATCAGGATCGCCCGCTCCTCGCAAAAGCCTCTGAATGGCGCCAAACCGGTGCCGGAACACATCATCAGCACTGGAGTGCTGCTTGGATCTATTGGGAGGTGGAAATTTTGTTGCTCGCCCGTACCGAGACTTGGATTTCATCTCCAGGTTCAAGATTCGCAAGATAGTTACTAGCGACACCGAGGTACTTTCCGTTCCCTGAGTGGGCTTGTTCACTCAGGACACCATACGTGATCGAGCAGACCGTCGGATCCCTGAGAGGCGAGGACGATATGGAGTACTGTCTTGTTCGTAAAGGCGGGAGCAAGGAGATGAACGTTCCGAAGGTTATTGCAATTGATGGGTTTGCTTCTAGGACTTCCAGCACGCTGGATCGCCTTGCGAGAAGGTCTTGGTAATCGGCCTTGCCGAAAAGACTACTTTGTAGACTCGCACGATTGCCGTCTTTCGAGCAAGCGTCGAGACATACTTGAAGGTCCTTTCTTGAGGCTGGTAGGCTAAGCTCTAAGTAAACCTTGAGCAGGTCATGGATGGCTAACTTCACGCCCATGGGGAGAAAGGTAGCTTCGCCTGGCTGGATCAATATTGTGGAGTCTCTTGAGAGCTTGAAATGCTCCATCACCCGCGTGATACTGGCTTCCGGATTCATAGGCAACACAGCTAGATAATTTCCAGTCTTGTACACCATGCCTGGGGGTAGCCGTACTTCTAGGTGTCTCTTCTCGGGCTCAGAATTGGACGTCAGACGGTACGATTCCAACACCGTTCCATTTTGGACGTTGTGACGGAGATAATTACTGCGGTCTCGTTGATCCACTTCAATCTCTGAAGATGGCACCAGCATAGAAGTCGATGGCCTTCCCCCAAGCGCAGGCAGAAGAAGTTGTTCGACATATGCATCGAAGTCGGTGAAGATGTCCCCATTGGAAGCATCGCTGATTCCGCGCTGACAGAGTCTTTTCCCGCCATGCTTTTCTATCAGATGGTCAACTGTCGCCCTTACTCGTTGATACGTTGTGAGCCAATCACTGTGACCACAGCCAAACACAGCAAATCTAACACCATCGAAAGCTGAAGGGTCGGTAGTGGACTCAATCCAGGCTAGGAACTGGCTGGCGTTGTCTGGAGGCTGGCCTTCATAAGACGCAGTGATTATGATTACTGGATGATGCCTTTCCAACTTTTCAATTGCAGCGTCCATCTCCACGACTTGGGCTTGATACCCATTGCTTCTAACAGCGACGCTAAGTTTATGAGCAAGGTTCTGACAGGTCCCGGTGTTTGATCCGTAGAGAATTGTGATCGGGTGTCCGTGGCCATCGACTTTGGGCTTCTCAACAACACGCGGAAGGCTAGCGCTGGCTTCCAGGTTTCCAGAGTACAGACTGTTGGAAAGGGCCATACTATCGAGACCGTTACGAAGGCTTGCTCTCATATAAAAGCCAGCAGGCTTTGTCGAAAGCGTCTGTTCGATCTTGAGTTGATAACTTGGATCGTCTAAGCGTAGGTCAAAGTGCTGTAGCAACAGAACCATGACAAGCAGTGCCTCTTGCCATGCAAAAGCTCGGCCAATACAGGCTCGTACCGTTGATCATGGTATTTAGAAGGTCTGCTTTATCGCTCGGGTTTGTTCGTCGCATCTCGACCAACTCATTAGCCAACTCTCGCATATATACCTGTCCTCTGCGAAGGCTGGCCTCAGAATTGTCCCAAGGTAGCATCCGGCGTAGCAAACTTCCCATCCGTAATCTATTGGAGCTGGCACGAAGGGCATCCGTCATTGCTGTCACGAACGGGTGAAGACTCTCGTGATAGAAGCTGTTGAATCGGTAATCCATTGCACAAAGGGCAATAGTGTCGAGGGTCACCCTGGTAAAGTCTGAAGTCGCCGCGATTGGAGAGTCCTTACCCATACGTGCCATCTTGAGGACCATTTGGCTTGCGATGTCGAACATCTCATCAAACATCCCTTGGATGCTCAGAGGGCCAAATGTCGGTACAAGGATGCGATGGGCGAGCTGCCAATCCATCACGTCCTCGCTAGCAGCAGTGAAGAGTCCACTGGTACTGTCGGGTCTCTCTTTGAGCGATGAAAGACCGCCACTTATCGCCTTGCAAAACCGTGTCTCATCACAGAGTTCCTCCAGGAGTTCTGCACTTGTAATTATCACTCTTTCATGTCCACCTGGGGGACGGATTCTAAAGATTGGTCCGTGAATTTCTGCCAAACGGTCAACAGCCTCTATAGGTACCTCATCTTGTAAGTCGAGGAGATTGCCTAGTATTGGCAGACCCTTGGGAGAGGGAATCTGGTCACGCAATGCCTTGAGTGGATCTTGTTCGTGGATGGTCTTCGTCGTGGCTGGCAATGAGTCGAACGACATGATGGTCAACCACACAGACTAAAGAGATAAGGATTTTATACACGCAGAGAATTGGCGGAACAGAAGTGTGTTCGCATCGGTCACAGTAATGATGCCCAGTGTTCTCAATCTTGCGATCCAACTTGGTAGGCGGAAATGTGTGCAAATTTATATGGTCTTGCAAAGCTCCCACAGCATAGACAATGCATATTGGATGATAGCAATGAGGTGAACGCTTTGAGCAGTTTCAAGCTTCGGTGAAGATAAAATTAGAAGGGTAGATAGGCGGAGCCTGAATGCGTGGTGCAAGGCCATGACGATGGTTGCAGGGCAAGCCCGTCTGGTCGATAAGACAGCCATAGTTGACAAGTATAATATGAGCTTGAAGCAGGGAATGTAGAACAAATTTCCGTGCTGCAGCAGTAGACAAATATAACATGCCTGTCGTAGTCTTTGTGTCTGCAGCCGAAGTCTATCAAAGCTTTGGGAGACCCAAGCTGAAGGCGGTTCAGAACGGGAAACCACGGTGCCGTGTGGTTCGGAACTGGTACGGGTGTTCCAATCGCGGGCCTCAGCATCTACCCTTGTAGCAATAAAATCGGCTTCTTGCTTTGACATCTCAACCTCTCACCATAGCGTTTTACCAATTGTGCATTCAATGCGAATAAATCCCGCCAGGGCCAAGGGCAAATTTACGCCATCTTTGTCAATACAGCAAGTGTCAGATGTCTCTTGGAGCTTGCACGGAGGTGATTATCGACTCAAAGCTCAATACACCAGCAAGGGACTGGCAACCTCCACTGATTAGCGGACAGGCATTCCTTTTGAGCCGCATCTAGCATCGTGTTTGACACGCTGAGCATGGACAACCTTGTTAATGTTGACGAATGTATCTGTAATGCTTTTTCGACATCAAGAATCTGTTGTAGACTTTCAGGGTAGCCACTGCATATCATAAAGATAGCGCGAAGGACACCGAATGTGGCGTTTTCGGAATGCAGTACACACAGTACACTAACGAACAACAATATTGTGCTGACCGATGACTTTCCCTAGGTAGTTCACTTCGATTCTGCTGGAGTTCGACATGTAGTCTTTGTTCATGCCCGAATCGTTCTGAGTAGTGAATTCCTAGGATCGGCTTGGCATGGTCCGCTTGCTGTTATCGCCGGTAACTAATGATTCTTAACGGGTCACAATGAATCCCTTGATACCGGATGCCTTAGCCAAAATGAATCCAAACAAGCAACGGCTCAAAAAAGTTGTTGCCGTCAGACCGACCTTGGCTGTTTTAGCCTATGTATACTGCCGAGAAAATCATGTAATTCGTTCAAGAATCATCTAATTCATTCGCAGTCATGGGAAGTCACTCGGTATAGCATCCACTACAGTAGACTTACATTCACTGATATCCCGAGAGGAGTTTCGATGAAAAACCTTTAGCTCAGAAAAAGACAGCAACCTCTCTGTCGCGGGTCTATGACTTTGCCGCCAAGCAAGTTTGAGCTCGGAATTTGTTAGAGATGAAAATAGAGACAACAAACACAATGTCAAAGAGTAATCGCTCGCACTACAGTGCAAGTTGTTTGAGAATATCATCACATCGGATTGGCGGTTGGCGTGACAGGGTTGACCAATCTCGTCACTGCAGGCTTAAAAGCAATTCTTCATGTTGAATGAATCTGTGGAGCCATGTGTGAAGACAGCTTGAAGTGCTACGAGGAGATTGCAGGATGGGTAGTGAGTTAGTGGCATAATGTAGGGCCCGTGACCTACCTCATAGTTGCAGAACATGGGTGGGGCATTGCGATTTTACAGAGATGGCCGGTTCGGACTCATCTGAACTGTCTTGTGGCATCGCGCTGGGAATGGCTTGACGCAGGTACTTCGTCTAAACCGGTTCTGTGAATATCAATCGAAAGCGTTGGGTCAAAATCATTAAATTGAGTGCAGACTAACCTCGTCCATGTATTTGTAGCACTTGAGGCGAGAAGGGCCCACCCAGCGCTTCGCATAATCAATAGCAAGAGCTATTGTAGCCGCACGCCAGCTTGACCTCTCTTTTTCCCTTCTCTGCCACCAACGCCAGCAATACCACCCTCTTCATCGCCGACATTGAGCACACCCTTTCCTTGTTCCTTCCGCTCATCTTCAATCTTCTTGAGTCTCTTCTCGGTCTTTTGCTTACCGCTCCCTTTTCCATGGAACATGTGACTTAGGTGTTTGAAAGCATCTTTAGCATTCATCTCTCTTCCGTATTCATCGTGATACTTCAGTTGAACGTTTGGTTTGTAGTCTTTGTTGAACTGCTCTGCAAGCAGACGTGACAAGAACTTCTCTCGGTCTTCGTTCTGCTTACGAGCAAGTTCATCACGTTCACGGTTGGACATTCGTTGCCAACGGGTAGTACCACGCTCTGCTTCACGCTGTCGTCGGGCACGCTCATCGTATTCGTCTATAAGCGCCTGTTTTGATGAGAGGAAGGCTTGACGGGCACGAGCTTGCGCGACCTGCTTCTCTGCCGCTGAGTCATCTATTATACCTCGCTTTCGTAGAAGGTTGAGGGCAGAGCCCAATCCGTGGCCGGAAATGCTTTCTTCTTCGTCCAGACCAGTAGCTGTAGGAAGATCCGCCGGAGGTGAGGCGTTTGCAGGCGTCGATTCCCGGATTTCATCCGCATACGAAGCCATCTTCGTATCGCCATCGTCGTCGCTCCCATCATCTGCAGACGCTATCGGCTGGGGCGTTCGACTCTTCCGTTCTCGAATCGCAGGTTCTGATGCATCGGGCTTCAGGTTTGCGACAAACTCTCGCGTTTCATCAAGTACAAGACCTCCATCGTCCTCGTCCCGATTTTCATCAATGGGCATCTCTTCGCGCATCTGCCTAGCAAGCTCTGCCGCGTCCACTTTCTTTCTCTTCTTGAGGGTGGCTCTTCGCTGTTCTGCAAGCTGGAATTGGAGATCATCTTGATCAAGATCAAGACTGCGCTTTCTTTGTGCAGGAACCATACTTGCAGACCGGTTTGCATCGACATCCATATTGTCCTCGTCATTTGTTTGCTTCGCGCGAGCTTCATCATCAACATCCTTTTTCCGACTCTTCTTCTCCTTTTTGCTCTTTTTGGGCTTTTTAACCTTGATGGTGCTCGGGTCGACATAATCAGATACAGGGGCGTCATCCTTCAGAATGTCAAGGTTGATCTTCACTCTCTTGCGAGAATTGTCGTCCTCAGTAGTCCGAGTAGATCTCTGTGCTACCTCTGACGAACCTTGGCCGTCCAGCGTGAAACGCTTCTGTTTCTTACCCTCGATCTCCTCATCGTATTTGCTCAACACACCACGCTTCTCTTCTTGGTCTGTTGGATCGTAATCCGGTCTGCCTTTTTTCAACTCCAGTCGCTCCTGCAACTGCCCCTTCGCTTTCAAGTCCGCATTTTCAAGTTCGTCGTCCTCACTGTCCTCTCCAATCTCGGTGTCCTTCAGTGTGAGAATCTGTTCATCGGCAATATCGTCAAATTCTTCAACCTCATGGGCGACCTTCACGCCCTTCAAGTCCTGGCTGGTGTATTGTTGCTGTTGCTCTTTCTCCTGCTCAGCAAGCTGCTGTTCAAGCTTTCGAGCTTTCTCGATCTTCTGTTGCCGTTTTTTCTGACCAAGTAGCCATGATCGTGTATCAAGCTCATCGTTCTCATCTTCTTCACCGAGCCCTTTGCCATCCAGCTTGGAATATCGTTGGGCAGAGTCCCTTGCCTTTTTGGCAACTTCTTTCCGCTTCTGTCGGTCGACTTTCTGCTGTCGTTCTGCCTCGAGTTTTGCCCAATTGTTCGACGCCGCTGCTTGTCGTTTGTCCAGTGTCGAAAGATCATCCTCACTTTCTATATCGGACTCCTGGTTCTCTGACTTCTTGAACGACGGCGCGCCACTTTCCCCTGGCACTGGCAACGGCGCCATTCCAAGGGAAATGCGCACCTTGTTCATTTGCTCGATCGAGGCGGCGTCCATGATGGCGGCTCTGTGGGAGACAGCTCCTTCCTCAGTCTCCAAAATTCGTATCAAATGGCTCCCCACTGGAGGCGACAAATTCAACAAGGGATCGTTATGGTAGTTCTCGCATACACCAGTACAATGATGCTAACGCGACAGCATGAGAAGTGGCTCTATTGGAGAGCATTCATCAGTACACTACACAGCCAGCAACTGACTAGCCAGCCTTATGTAATGATGAAGCCTCAGGCTTTACCGAGAGACCGGCGGGATGGACTGCAATTTGCGGACCAAATAGGGATAGTGCATACAGCCTCTTGGCGGGCTGGTATAGGTTTTCATCCCAGAGGCCAATCGTCTCTTCCTCTCTTTCTTTCTTTCATCAAGCAGATGTGTGCCCAGAACTCCCGTTCTTGTTTCCTCACGGAAGTAGGTCAACGGTGAGGGCTGTGGCAGTTCGACGAACTAAAAGGAGTGCCGAGGGGTAAACTCTCCATGAGGCGGATTTCCGGTCGACACATCGCAGAATGAGCTGCCTTCCCTGCTGGTCTTGAATTCTCCGTGAGCTCGGCCTTGGGGTTGCGCAGAGACGCCATATTCCTAAACGTCCTCGAGCCCGTCGGGCTGTGATGAGTGGGGTAAAACCATGGCTTGCCTACAGATAGACGACAAAGCGCTCAAATTTTCGCATCGCTGCAGGATGGTTGGGCCGTTCATCAAAATAGATGAAGTCGACCGGAGGCACAATGAGGTCAGATGCGCTTTTGTCTACCAGGCTCATGAGAAAACATTGGTCTATGATCTATAAGTTTTTAGTCTCTAGACGGCGCCTGTTATTGTGCCGAGGCGAACTCTTTTCTCTGGTAATCTTGAATCTTGGTCTCATACAGCACAGCACAGTACATGTCGCCCTGCAATCATGTCAATACGGCAAGCTTGGGTTCAGAATGTCTTTTGCGCAAAACCTCTTGACTCAAGCATGTGACAGACCTTTCGTGAGCGGCCGGGGACTTCTGTTCGCTCCATCTCGCCGCAGACTATAGGAGCTGATAAGCAACTCCCCATTTTTGCGATTTCGCTTTGTCCGTCCATCTTTGCTATGAGATAATGTACTGTAGCATGAGGACTTGCAAAGCTGAGCATGGCATCGTCGGTTGTGGCAGAAGTGGTCGAGTAGCCATGGCGATTTTTAGGGTTATCTAACCCTATTTGCCGCCCAGGTTTAAGCCATGTTCAGGAAGTCGGAAGGCGTCGCTGCGACTCCCTACCGACACTGTTTCAAATATCATACACTGTGTGTTCCCGCGCGACAAAGTGCTTTGCCCATGATCCATGCAGTCGCTGCGAGCGATTGGTCGACGCCCTGTGCTATGCGCCTTGTTTACTGCGAAGCGCTACGCTCTTGGGGCTGTGTCAGCGCCTAGATGTCTGGTCATAAGCAACTTATAGCTACCTACAGTACTAAATGCGAACTTAAGATGGTTGGCGAAGGGACCAGCGCTCACGTTCCTTGTCTTCTAAATATCATTGTGCCTATATACTCCAGTCTATTCTTCAGTGACATCACAATATCCAATATCTTCGCAAGTGGAACGCGACGCATTCCTGGGCATTTGGATTGGAGAACTTGGAAGTTGTATACTCTACTAAACATTGGGTTCAACAAGCACAAGAACACAACCTTTGTCATGCCTTTCGTCAATAGCCCCAAGAGCTTCGAGGAGTATCAAATCGCATGGATCACAGGGTTTCCATTTGAGAGTGCGGCAGCGAAAGCCATGCTCGATGTTGAATACAGCGGTCCGCCGCCGGACTTCCACCAGAACGAAAGCGATCCCAATGCATATTCCTGGGGCAAAGTCGGCAACCATTACGTTGTCCTCGTCTCATTAGCAGTCGGAGAAATTTGCACAAATGCCATGACCACCGTGGCGCAAGGACTCAGGTCATCGCTCCCACATATTCAAATCGGACTATCCATTGGAGTTGGAGCCGGGGTTCCAGGAGAGCTGATGGGGCAAAACAAACGGCTGGGTGTTCAGCGAGACATTCGTCTCGGTGATGTCGTTGTCAGCTGCCCAAACCGTACCAACGGTGGCGTAATACAGTTTGACCTTGTCAAGGCATTGGGCTCCAACAGTATTAAGTCCACGGAGCGAGTTGGTTTCTTGAACAGTGCACCCAAAGCTCTTTACAATGTTTTATCAAAACTACAGGCCAAACACGAGCTGAGGGGCTCAGATTTATCTTCTATTTTGAATCAGGCATACCGAAGCCGGCCAGGATTCCAAGCGAACTTCCAGAACCCTCGCCTCAATGGACTCGGGGTTAATGCAGTCGAGGATGTGTATGTCACTCGTAACGGTTCATCAATGATAAGAAAGACCAGGAGTGAGCCCAAAATACACTATGGAACTATAGCTTCTGGCGATATATTGGGGTGGTCTGCTGGGTATAGGGACGCTGTACTGGCTAGTCTAGAGGCAGAGGGTGTTCAGCCCCTCTGTTTGGAGACGATGGCTGCCAGCCTAATGTACAGCTTTCCTTGTCTCGTCATCCGGGGCATTTGCGACTATGCCGACGAATTTGCCAGCCAAGCGTGGCAAAGATACGCAGCGGCAAATGCTGCAGCCTTTGCAAAGGAGTTCCTGCAGTACATTGATGCTGGAACGGGCCCGATCCGTCCAGAACCAAGGAAAGCCAGTGCCAGCATCCGTGAGGGAAACAAACGGTGGAAATGGTGCAGTCTCAGATAAATCAAGTGTGCATCTGCAATTGGATGGAGCGAACGATGTCGAGGCTTGGATGCAGAAGGACCGGATCGCGCTTCCGGACGATGAAGACGAGTTGTAAGTTCTCAGAGTGGTAGGTGCTAGATTGAAGCTGGAGTAGGAGTAATGGTGCCAATCTTTCATGGCTAAGGCTTATCGTCGTTGCAATTCACCATCTTTTCACAGTGCTATAATAGCTTCAGTACACTGTATCTTTGATGTCCTCCGCCAGCAATGAACTATCTAGCGCGCTAGTAGCGATAGATCCAAGATGCATTACCTGGATTTTACCACGGGCACGACTCATTTCCCACGATAGAACAGGAAGCTATGCCGCAATGCACACCGGTATAGCCACGAGCTGTTCCTCGGAAATAGAAGTGAAGGGCTGCTGGCGGGACGGCCCAGGCCTGAGTCTTATATACATACTTAGGTATGTTGTGGAGGCTGCTATACGAGGTCTTGACGGCGGTGTCCGTAAGAAGACAATACGAACAGTGGCGTCCAGGATAAGCCAATACGAACAACACGCCTAATTACGCGGCTTCAAAACACGCTCCCATTCAATGCGATAGGTGCGAAGTTGCGCAATCGAGTTGTGATTACAGCACCCCCACATACTGTATCATCTCACGAGGAATGCAACGAAGTGAGGAAGCGATCCCTTAGTCCCCTGGCTCAGCCCCAGGCACTATGGTTCTAATTACGTACATTCCTGGTTCCAGATTTCCTACATACCAAAAGGTGGTCGGAACCACACCCAACGCTCAACATCCGGCGCTTTGAGAGGGTTTTGACACGGGCGAGGGCTAGGTGGAACTTTGGGTAGAGATCTATATCTGCCCGTTGGCCCATAGCGAGGCTGACGGTGGTCGCTATAGACCTTTTCATATAGATATTGCTGTAAACATGCATATAGCCTTCGCTACATGTCAGGACTTTAGCTTCAGGTGTTCATCGCTTCCAACATCTACCGACAGACAGCACTGCAGACAGTCGCCATGACGAAAGAGTACTCTGTCAAGACATCCTCTCTCGAAGATGAGCATGCCGAGAACAAAGACCACCCATTCAGCAGACGAGACTTCAACAAACACTGCTCAGAATCAACGAGAAGAGATGGTCGACGACCATGGCCGGTCGCAGTCTGCGTGTTGATCATTTTCAAGCTCTTACTGGTCCTCGCTGTCGTCGGCTGCTACCACCGACAACCCGAGCATCGCATCGCATTGCAACAAGCCGTCGTTGCTCAATCTTCAAGCTACGCCGCCCATGGCATCACAACACCAGAGGACGATGCAGGTATACAGACTGCAGATGCTATGATGGCAAAGCAGCAAGGGCATGGTAATGCCGCTCCAGAGGAAACTGAGGCTTTTGGTGCTCGTGAGCGCGACGACGCCCAGCAGCTCGTTGTTGATGATGCCTCAACAGACGCACCCACTCGTCCCCACAGACGTCAGACCTCGCATGATGACCATCCTTCTAGCAATACTGTCGCCGATGGGCGCCAAGATCGCACCATGAGGGAACTGCTGCTGGCTCTTGAGGTGTGATGGCTCCGCAACATGGCCTGCTCCACAACCAGGAGCAGTACCTCACGTTTAGTGTCGGGTGTACTGTAGTTCACCAACGGCTCTGTCGTCCCCTCCAGAGTGAGGCGATGCATCCCACGGAGTTGCAACATTCGACGCGTTGCAATCCCATGCGCCCGTCGCGGTGGACCGTGACACCCCCAAGCTTGAGGGGTCACCGACCACATGGCAAGCTCGGCCTCACATCAAAGTACGTGTGAGACACGATGGCCACCATGATCCACCGAGCTCCTTGCGAGATCGTCCCGTCTTGAAGAGAAACAAGAGTGCGACGTTGAGAAAAAGCACCACGCATACCGAGCTATGTATCACTATGCGAACTAGCAGGACGTAGCGCCATCGCGATTGACTCCATCGAAGTTGAAAGGTCCGGGCTCTTCTACGACATGAATGGCGAGATTGTGTATCTTTTAAAAGCCCAATTAACATATTAAAGTCATCCGTTGTACGGAAAAGTATCTATATGCCGTCCTGAAATATGGACAAGACAATTTATGTCCAAGCTCGCATTGCATTTTTGGTATGCACCATACAGCAGCCACTGCAGAGCGCCCGTCGCTCCAATGTCTCGTCCTTCGAAAGCAAACCGTAGATGGGGAAATCACCCATGCTGCCCATCCCATTTACCGTACGCCAAACGCAAGAATGTCAGGCCGCTAATCTCAACGCCAGCACGTGCTGGCTACAATTAAAATTTTAGTGGACGAAGGTGCTTTTCGCGTGAATCAAGGTATACAACGCCCTTCCTCATCCTTGTGGGGACAGTTGTCGTACTGCACACCACAGTAGAATGGAGCAGGGCAGGCAGTCTCAGGGCTGACGTGCACCTGCCAGTAGTTGCCAATCTGTGGGAGCAACCAGTGCGACTCCTTGCCGTACTCTGGGTGGCTGATGTCCTCAGCAAGCGCACCTCTCCTCTGATTATCCCGTAAAAAGGCCATGAAATGATCAGAGACATCGACGTAGTGCTGTACGCCTTCCTTCACGTCCACGGTGGCCCCTGTAGTCCAGCTGAGCAGTAGAGGTTCAATCAGCGGCGCGTCGGTAACAGTCGGGTGTGTGGTGTTCCGGCAGGTCATGAACCACGCGTACTTCTTGCGTTTCTCCATTACCTTCTGGGTCAGTTCCTTGACCGTGTCGAAGTGAGGTCGCCCGTAGAAGATGGAATGCTTTGCGCTCCATGAGTCTGAGTGAACGATCAAGATCGGTACATCGATCTCATCATTCAGCGGTCCTGACGACTTGCCAGGGTCGAGGATGACGCCACCGACGAATGGTCGCTCTTCGTTTGGGGCGTCTTTCAGAGCCTGCAATGCGAGGGTCGCACCGTAACTGTGGCCACCAATGACGACCTCATCAAGGTTGAGCCGATCATGCCAGTCAATAAGGACAACGCCTTCCTTGCGAGGATTTGACTTGTAAACTTGACTGCCAAGACCAGCATTGATTTCTCGCAGCACTCGGATGGTCTCTTCAATCTCAGCCTGTCGGAAACCAAGCTGCATCTTCTTCAGATCGTCAATATCAGGCTCTGGAGTCAGTGAGTTCTGATTGATGTGGAAGACGGTCTTTTGAGAACCGTCCCCCCGGGTCACGATGGAGCCAGGTCCGCTGCCGTCTCTGTGCTCGATGGCGGCAACGACGTAGCCCCTAGAAGCCAGCTGAGCGAGGTAGTGGGTGTAGCTCGTCCTGCCGGAGGCCATGCCATGAGAAAAGACCATGACTGGGAAAGTAGGTAAGCCATAGCTGTCCAGAGGCTGCTCGGCCGGGTAGTTGTAGTATGATTGGATGGTTCCGTGTAGAGGGACATCAACCTTGGCAGGAACAGTAGTACCGCCTGCCAATGCCCACAATCCAGCACTGAAGAGCCGATTGGTCAAGGCATTGTTGATATGGGCGAACCTAGCATACCCTTCGCCTTGCAGTCTGATCGGTCTGGGAACCCATTGATGCTTTGGCTTCTTCGATTTCGAGCCTGGCGCAGCGGGATAGAACAGGGTAAACAGCACAGTGTCGAGCTCGAAGGCGGGCGCGCCGGTCTCTTTGAGGATTGCATCGCCGAATAGCCGGCGAGCACATGGCGACTCAATATCTACGGTTCCGACCTCGTAAGGGCCATCGTATTCGGGTAGAGGGCTACTCAACAGCGGCATACCGGACAGCCAGCTAGCAAGTAACCAGACGACGATTAATCCTAGTAGAGCGTTCCTCACAATTCTTCGCAACGGCAAGCCAGCACCGAGGATCGGCATTGCGAGGGAGGACAGGATGGGACTGGGAGATAGATATACGAAGTGCAAATATGCAAGAAGGCAGGACGATTCCACCAGCAAGGGCAGTTGTGCAATGCGTGATGATTCCAGGATATCGCAATCTGACCACTACACGCGTGGCACGCACCGAAAGGGGCAATGGTTTATCAGACACGGGCAAGACGGGCTAGACGGGCTTGACGGCTTAGGGTTATCCTGATATGTGGGTGCGGGAATCATGACGTGTGACTACCTATCTAGGCTTAGTCTGTGTATCAGACTCAGCCGATATCGATAGTCACGTTGATAACGCCCAGAAAGGCAAGAGAGTGTAGCCGCTTCCAGCCGGATCATACTCGATTCCGCAAATTACCTGCCCGGCTCGGATCTGTGTGGATGAAGGGGATGAACGCATGACGTTACCCGAGATACCATCCACCTACGCCTACTGTACGCATACGCCTATGCCACCCATACCCATGCCCATGCCCATGCCCATGATAGGGAAGTGGTACTGTAGGTGGACAGGTCTTCTGCTGGTACGCTGAAGCTCAACACGGCGTCTCGGGCTCAAGGCATTGGCGGCTGGGGAACAATATGGCCCGAGATGCTGGCTCCCTCTTATAGGTGGCCATGCAGGTAGGGGCATTGATGAGAGACAACCGACTGCCATCTAGAACCGCTCTCACCTATCAAACTATTGGTCTATGCGGCAGAGCTTGGGATCGACCATGTCAAAGCGTCGCGATCTGCGCTGCCAGAATCCGCACTCGTGTGACAGATGAATGGGGACGGAGCCGTCTGTTTAAAAAGCCACTCAACAAAAGACCATCCACTTCATGATGTCGACGATATGCGCTTACAAGAACGTGGGTGACGGGTTGGTAACAAGATGTGTAAGCGGCAAGGGGGTGCCATTGGCCAATCAATCAGCCTGGATTCGCATTCATTGCATCAGTCTCGATAGCAAGCCAGTTCGCATTGGGAAGCTTCCGGCCGCTGGTATCATCCTCCTGGCCTTCGCTGGTGTGGTGAATACTGTAAACCCCAGATCCGCGGAGCCTTCTGAGAAACTGTGACACAAAGAAGACCGACGGGAGCAGCCTGTTGGTGATTGGGGACAAGTCGATCTTTGTGGCCACCGGTAACATTCATACAAAGATGCCAGCCACGAGTGTTTCGCCTTGCAGATCACAGGGCGATGACGACGTCCAGAGAGGTCGATATCGCCATGTTGCCATAGTGCTGTCCCAGCAAAGCCAAAGGCCAAAAACCTACCATCATACAAGCAATTGTAAGCTTCCGCCACCGAACCGCTGTTTCCGAGCGCATCCGGAAATTCCGCAGCAGCGAAGGGAGCGAGAAATTCGAGTGCAGAATGATGAGATGGGAAAAGGGCGTGCAGAGGAACTGGAGTGTACCTACCTAGGGGACAGTACACGATGATGTCATGCATTACCAGCACACCTGCCCCTACGTCGGACTTTCCGCACTTTTGCTTTTGCTTTCCGCTGTCGTGTTGGTTTTTACCTCCGCCGATGATGCCAATGGCGTCGGAAGTTCCATCTGTACACACACGCTTCCCTCTACGGAGATAGTTTGCACTTGGAAGAGGTTTCGCCCTCAGCTTGATATCCCTATACCCGGCTTCTACTCTCAACCGATGGCCCCGATGCGGATAGAGTGGCGTGCAGAGGGTTTTACAATGCAGTGCAAGTACGTAGATATATTGGCCTAGCTGCAACCTTTTGTAGACCTTGTGTAGCTATATTCCAGGATACTCCCCTCTTACATTACTACCTTGCTCCTCTCCTCTCCGCCCTCACCTACCCCTGCGTCACGTTAGACATATATCCAACGCGGTGGGGCAATCAAGATGCCTCTCAATCTGGAAGACATCGATGTCCTTGAGGCAGAACGAGACTCCGACCCAGTGAGGTTCAGGAGTATCGACCCCAATGACCAGTATCAGCATGCATACGACACTCTCCATGGCGCCTCTAGGGTTGCAACAGCCGAGGATCCAGCTACACAAAAGGTCGAAGAGGTCGAGAATGCACCAAGACTCAACCGCAGAACGTCAAGCTATGTCTCGTCTTCTTCAGCAACGTCAAGGTCCTCTGCAGTCAGGCGGCCTTCGTTCCGACAGTCGGCAACCAATACAACAGCCAAATCGGAAGACATGGAATTGAAGTTCATGAACTACCTTGATAGACACCCTACTGCCGTGAAGAGGATCCAAGATCATCGTTTGCAGCACTCTGCCACCGTCGGTGCTTCAAGGGTGACATCCAAGGCGTTACCTGAATTTGGCGGCAGCAAACCTTACCCGCCACCGCTGCCTGCCCAAGAGGAATATGTCGTCGAATTCGTGGGGCACAGCGACCCTAGACACGCCCAAAATTGGCCACTTAAGAAGAAGGTCTACATCTCGGCTGTGCTCCTGTGGGGTTCGCTGACGGCTACATTCGCGTCCTCAATCTTCTCGACCGCTTCCGAGGCCATCATGAGGCATTTCCATGTAGGTGCTGAGGTGGCCACTTTGGGCACTTCGCTCTTTGTCCTCGGTTATGCCTTGGGGTAAGTCCTAATCTTACTACACCACATCGATTACGTACTGACTTTTCGCCAGACCTATCGTATGGGGCCCAATGTCCGAGCTCTACGGTCGAAAAGTACCTATCGTCATCGCTACTTTTGGATTCGGTGTTTTCCAGATTGCTGTCGCCGTGGCAAAAGACATCCAGACAGTGATGATCTGCCGCTTTTTTGGCGGCATTTTCGCATCTTGCATGCTTGCACTCACTCCAGCTGTTTTCGCAGACATGTACGACAACAGGTATCGAGGTCTCGCTATCGCCCTGTTCAGCGGTATCATCTTGAACGGCCCATTTACCGCTCCCTTCATTGGTGGATTCATAACCAAGTCCTACCTCGGCTGGAGATGGACTTGTTACATCCCGGCTTTCATGGCTTTCTCCTCCTGTATTTTGGCTGTCCTGTTCGTTGAGGAGTCGTATGGGCCCGTCATCCTCGTGAGCAAAGCATCTGAGCTGCGCCGCTTGACAAGGAATTGGGGCATCCACGCCAAACAAGAGGAGGTGGAAGTCGACCTCAAAGAACTGGCGGTCAAGAATGTCTCCCGTCCAATGAGGATCTTGTTTACCGAGCCGATCGTGCTGATCGTGACGATATACATGTCTTTCATATACGGCCTGTTATATCTTTCCTTGACGGCTTATGAAATCGTATTCGGGCAGATTTACGGCTTCTCGTTGGGCGTTGCGGGACTTCCATACTTTGGAATGATTGTCGGTGTTAGTGCTGGAGTGCTGATGCTCGTTCTCACAAACACTAATTACAAGAGCAAGCTGGCTGCAAACAACAACATCCCGGTACCCGAGTGGAGGATGCCGCCTGCTATGCTTGGTGGGATCTGCTTTACAATTGGCCTCTTCTGGTTTGGCTGGACCGGGTTCACTCCCTCTATCCCATGGATTGTTCCCACCTTGGCCGGCATGTTCCTGGGTTTTGGACTCTACCTGGTCTTCCTTCAATGTCTCAACTACATCGTCGACGCATACCTCATGTTTTCCGCCTCCGCCGTGGCTGCCAACACATTCATGAGGAGCATCTTTGGCGCTGTGTTCCCGCTATTCGCAAAGTACATGTTTGATGGAATCGGCGTCAACTGGGGCATGACCTTCCTGGGTTGCATGTCAGCCTTGTTCGTACCCATGCCTTTTGTCTTCTATTACTATGGCAGAAGGATCAGAGCAAGGTCAAAGATTGCTCCTGCTATCGACATTGAGGCGGACCGAAAGAAGGACCTCGAGAGCAGCGGCAGTACCTCAGAAGACACTGAAAAGAACACTTAAAGCGTCATTAAAGGCGCTGCCACTATCTACGGTGATGTGAAAACGATGTCGACAAGGTTAGCGAGGCGTTGGAATTGAGATTGATTCATGGTTAAAGCTTGCTGCACGTTCTAGATATTCTGCATCTGAAATGTTTTGTTTTGTGCTCAAAAGTATATCCTCACATATTAATAATTATTGCTTTACGTCCCACCAACTGGATAGTATGTGGTCCGTGCTCACACAGGTTTTCTTTTTGGCCTATTGTTCAAGTCTACTCTAGATATCCCTCCGTATGTATAGCCAGCACCAAGGTCGTTCTTGGGTATGATTCTCCAGAATGCTGCTTGCATTAGTGCGCTCATGCATAATATGCAAGAGCTATAGCTCGGGCATATAGGCCCAGTGCTTCGTTGTCATGACAAGCTCGTGAACAGCTCGAGGCGAGGCTGCAGCCTTGATTTCACACAATAACACCTTGTATGCTTTCCACCCTCTAATCTCTCGCATGCTGTGATATTTCTAGGCTTCATGGCATTTGTGCACCCAGAAAATCCGGTTCAGCCGGGAACGGAGCCTGAGCTGCGGCTTCGATCGTATCAGAATGAAATGCTGGAGCACAGTCTTTCGAAAAACGTGATTGTTGCCATGAATACAGGCAGCGGTAAGACTCACATCGCCATAGCACGAATTCGGGCCGAGTTGGAAAAGTCGACAAGACATGACAAGGTATGCATCTTACTGTCCGTAACAATCGAGCGGATCGCTGCGTCCTGGGATGATTTCTGGTTTAATGTGGAACGTATAGCTTGTCTGGTTTATGTGTCCCACCGTCGCGCTCAGCGACCAGCAGCATCATAAAGTTCAGGAGCACCTGCCAGATTTCAATGTGCGATGCCTTGTCGGTCGCGACAATGTGGATAAATGGACGGAACAGAGTCTTTGGGACGCAACCCTTCTTAATGTTGATGTCGTCGTTTGTACTCCAGCGGTACTGTCCGACGCACTCGAACATGCATTTGTAAAAATGGCTCGGATAAGCCTTCTGGTCTTCGATGAGGCACATAATTGCATAAAGAACTCACATATGAATAAGATCATGCGTGATTTCTACATGCCGGACAAGATTAATGGATCACACATCCCTCACATCTTGGGGCTTTCGGCCAGTCCTGACTCAAACGCATCCCAACTGCAATTGCAGACCGTCGAAAAGAATCTAGACGCTATCATCGTCACCCCTAGCAGATACCAAGTCGATCTCGAACGCCACTCTCCAATTCCAACCTTGACAACACTGGAGTACTCGACCGATGGCTGGAATGCTTTTGGTTCCGGAGCAGGACTACTTGGAGCTTTACACGTACTTGTGAGCCAGTATGACTTCAAGACGGATCCATATGTTCGTGAGCTTGTTAGAAAGCGTGATGAAAAGTCGCTCCGTCGACTGGAGAAAGCTTTTCTGCAACAAGACACCTCTTGCTTCAGGCAACTCAAGCAAATGCACCAGCGTGCATTTCATCTTGCCGACCAATTGGGCCCGGCATCTGCTGACTGGTACATTGCTGAGTGCATAAGCACCTTCAAAATTGGTGACGAGCTGGCCGACTCCTTGCTCCCGGATTTGTCGAGTCAAGAGCGCCGACATCTTTTGGAGTTATTCAGTGGACTTCCTGAACTGGACTCGGCTCACTCTGTTTCAATCGAGACTTGCTCTCCCAAGTTTCGTTCCCTCGTTAATTTCTTGACGGAGCAAAATGCAGACTCTTTTCGTGGTGTCATATTCGTCAAGCAACGACCCACAGCAGCTGCGCTAGCTCGACTGTTACGTCTGCTACCCGAGACTGGCGATCATTTCACTATCGGGTCTTTTGTCGGTAGTTCCATGAATTCGAGCAAAAGAGCAACTTTGGCAGATATTAGTTCGGTGAAGACACAACATGCTGATCTGAGTGCTTTCAGGACCGGTGAGAAGAACATGATGGTGTCGACTAGCGTCCTACAAGAAGGAATCGATGTCCCAGCATGTAATCATGTCATATGCTTCGATTTGCCGGACACGCTGATCGCTTTTGTGCAACGAAGGGGAAGAGCAAGACAACAAGTCTCCAACTACGTACTGCTCGTTCCTGAGAATCAACATCAACCCAATACTGCCATTCTCCAGTGGCAGGCGCTTGAACAAGAGATGAAGGCCATTTACATGGATGCCAACCGCACAAATCCCTTCCGTGAAGATGACGTGATTGAAGACCAAGAGAAACTTGATGGCGCACGGTACAGAGTTGAGAGCACTGGAGCTTTGCTCACACTTGACACTGCCGTCGCCCACCTTCACAATTTCTGTGCAACCAGCATATTGGCCACAAACGGCATTGATGTGAGACCAGAATTCGATCTTCACCGGGATGAATCGACGTGTGAATGGAAATGTAATGTACGCCTACCATTGTTCATTCACACCAGCCTCAGGCATGCTTCAACAGACATGACCTGGTCAAATCCCAAGACCGCCAGGAAACATGCTGCCTTCATCGCGTATATAAATCTCCATAAGGGAGGTCTTGTGAACGACAATCTCCTTTCCACTGCAAGAAATACCGGACCCAAGATGCATGAAATTCGGATTCAGAGCCGCAAGCCCATTAAGACCAAGCAACGCTTGAGTATATGGCCTGCCTTATCACACGAATTCTTCAGCCAGGCTGATTGGGGTAGTGCGATGATAAGCATTCACAATGACCAACAGCTCGTTGTCCAAATGAAATTGTGGTTTCCAGGAACCCTACCACTTATAGAGGCTTTCAACCTGTTCTGGAGCAAGTCCACCACGCTCACATCAACCATCACTCTACTTCAGGAAGTTTTAGTACACGATGATCCGAAGGTTGAAAATCTTCGACGAGGTACTGAACTTATACTGCGAGCGGCATATGGTGATGTTATCAACGAGAATGCGGGACATCCTCTGCTGATGTTACAACCGACTTCGTTCAAGGATTTGTCGCTTTGGATTAGTAAATTTACAGGAACGTCGACCGCCACCTCTCACTTTGTAGACGAGCAGAACCCTTTTGAACTCGGCCTTCTTCAGCGGACTGGAAGTCGATATTTCCAGGTTCAAGATAAGACCGTTACTGATCGCGCCCCCAGTATCCCTGAAGGCATCTTGGAAGAGGATATCATCCTTGGCTCGAAGTTCCCCAAACGGAAGAGTTTTCTGAAACCTGTCGACTGCTCCGATGGCGCTGGTGACGCTTATTCAGCTATAGATGTACTTCTAAAGACAGAGACGACCGTCGACAATTTACCATCTAAGTACCCATTCCTCGCTGCTTTTCTCCCATCGATTACTCGAATGATAGATATCAGCTTTGTTTCTCAAGCTCTGCAGGGATATCTGCTTCGAAACCTCAAAATTATACCACGCTTGATTTTGGAGGCTCTGGTAACGCCAGCAGCGGGAATGCCAATCGATTACAACCGTCTTGAATGCTTGGGCGACACCGTCCTGAAATTTCACACAGTGTTGCAGTTGTTAGCACAAAACCCTTACATGCCAGAGGCGCATCTTGACAAGCTGAAGATCAACATTGTCAACAACATGAGCCTGGGCGAGGCTGGGCTTCGAGCTGGCCTCGATAAGTACATCGTGGAAGACAATCCACGGTTTTCACGATGGAAACCGGAACATGCGAAAGGAGCGCATGTCATTGAAAGGTCTAGAGTCGAGAGAAAGATCTCTTACAACGTCGTGGCTGACGTAGTCGAGGCTTTAATTGGCGCATCATTCCTTGCTGGCGGAATCGACAACAGCCTTGCTTGCATCAGAACATTGCTCGGAAAATCGGAGTGGTATGATCTGGATCAGAGCCTCGATCTGATGAGAGTTCAGCATACAGCGCAGCCAACGCCAGATATGCAACGCCTGGAATCAATTATCGGGTACTCGTTCAAGAACGCAAGCATCCTCGTAGAAGCTATGACTCACGCAACATGCCCCAGGAGCTCGGTCATGTCCTATGAGAGACTAGAATTGCTTGGTGATGCTGTCTTGGATCTTATCATTGTGCCGAAGCTGTATGCGCATGAAAACCACCTGAAAGAGTTTGGGATACACCGGCTCAAAGAGGCGTTGGTCAATCAACATATGCTCGGCTTTCTCTGCATGCGGCTCGTTGGGAAGAGAGAGACGTACTCAGTCGTGACTAGTGGCAAAGACTTTGGAGAATTGCAATTCTCGGCTGTATCGGACGATACTCCTCTTCGCATCCATGATTTCGTACGGATTGGCGGCGCCTATCTGACCATCAAACAGCAGAGTATCATTTCCTTTGGAGAGCACCAAGAGCGGATTGAAAAGGCACTCGGTCACAGCCCTATCTACCCATGGACCGCATTCTTCTCCATGGGTCTCAACAAGATGTTTTGCGATATTGTAGAGTCAATCATTGGCGGGATATATATCGATTCAGGAGGCGATCTAGCCGCATGTGAGACGTTCATTTCTCGGCTTGGACTTTTTGATGTGATGAATCGACTTGCCGACGAATCGGTCGACACCTGGACACCCAAAGAGAAGATTGGTATTCTGGCAGACAGAGAGAAAGTCAACTATAACACTGAACACGTCATTGAAGAAGGCATACTACATTGGAAGTGTACTGTGACGTTGGGAGAGGAACCCATAGCCACGGCTGCCCAATGTAAATCTAGCGAAGAGGCCGAGATGAGGGGCGCAGAGGCCGCTATAATCGTTCTTTCAGAAAGGCTGACGGGGACTGACAGATGGACTAAGATGAGAAACGCTTTGGGCTTGTCTTTTGATTACAGAATGAGCATTGAGGATTGGTGAAAGATCCTCTACCAGGACATACATTGCAGCACGTCGAGACGATTGTAGAATTGAAGAAAGCGCTAGCAGAGATATACCATGGATTTCCTAGAGATTCCCAAATTGGGGACGAGAACTCTTTGCTCAAGCTGAGATCTCATTATCGAAGTGAACAGCATCGCTGATTTTCAGAACTTAGATCGCGGATCGATTTCTTCGCACACATTCACCTCCAAGTGCTTCCACCTGAAGCCGTGTCCACTCGCTCGCCACCCTCGACGATTCTCATCGTCTCTTCAATGACTAGGAGATCTCTCTCCATGGTCTCGGCGAAGTTCTGCAGGTCGCCAAAATCCTTCAATCCACTTGTGGCTTTGTCGAGCTCGCGTTGCCACTTCTGGCTGTCTTTGCTGAGCGCTTTTGTCTGCTTTTGCAGGTTGATCTCTTGGCTTTCGATCGATGCAGCATTGCTGTGGATGTCCTTGGCAGCCTGTTGCATTTGCCCATCGTAATTCGATCCGGCAGATTGCAGCGATGCCAAAACTGCGGCTCTAGCCTCGGCCTGGGCTCGTGAGCTGTCGCTTTGGACAGCGGTGGTGGAGGAGGATATGGAAGTCATTTGTAAATCTTGCGGTGTGCGTATTGGCGCAGAAATAGCTTATTCCTCGATCTCGACTTGTTTGCTAACAGGCTGAGACAGGCGAACTTGGGGTTTCCAAAAGCTGAAAGGTGACTCGGATTTCAGGAGATACGTGGAATCCCCCCTCAGAAAGACCCGTTCCTGCCAGGCCCACATGACAAGGTCTAGTGGAGACTAAGCTCCCCCAATGCCCATGATGCCCCCGTCAAGAAGCTTGCTCTAGAGCGACGGTCCCCGTCGCGCTGTTCCTACAGACGTGTCACACGCCGAGCTGGACGGCCCACAGGAGGGGCGGGATAAGCGGGTAGGTGTGAGGGCAGAGCACCATTCACCCCCCCAGCAGTCATGTCATTGCCGGCCAGGCGTATCTTGTCTCTTGGAGGGTTGGCAGTTCTGACGTGTCCTAAGGTACCTGCAGTAGCTGCGTAGACTTCGAGTTGTGATTGCTGCCCAAGGCTGTGTTTTAGACGAGCTGAGACTGGGCTCCAGATTCCAACACAACAGAGCACGCTGGACAAAGAGCTTCTGCCTTCGTGGGCTGGCCAAGATGATCCGCCACAGTAAACTTGATGTTAAGATATCAAATCACTACGGATGAGGATGTTGGTGAATCACCTAGGGTTAGCGACACTTTGTTATAAGTTGAAATCTAGTTACTCGCAATGCTGACATTTTCAAGCCTGATTAAACCCTTCCAAGTGGGAACGCATTTGACATGTCCAGTTGTGGTTGAATACTCGCCTTGATGTGGTTGATGAAGCCTCCAGATTGGTGGTCCAAGCGTAAGTACTTAAGATGCTGATTGCCGCAATCGGCGCTGGGCCTAAGCAGTTGGCAGCATGATGATATGTGACATGCTGTGGGATAGGAGACATTTTGTTCAGCTGACAGGGCGTCCACCGCTTTGTCGTTTCGACACAATTCAAGCCTCCCAGACAGTTGGAGGGGGCAGCGCTGCTTGAGGCACCTGCGGTAGACCTTGAAGCCATACATATTCGGTGATTTGAATAGACGCTTCACACAACCATAGACGCCACTACCGACGCAAGATTGCGTTGTTCATGCACCCCGCAAGACTGCATCATCAGAACAATAGTGTTGTTCACGATTCGGTGATCGTGAAATTACAGTACAGATGCTGCATCATATATCCGATATTTCTTGTGCGCTCTATTGTGCCCTATTGTGCCCTCTACGTGAGCTGGTGCATCTTCATATACGTACCTATTTGTAGAGTCGTGTACCGAAGGATTCGGTATCTTCAGGACAGTACTGTGGTATATGTAGCAAATGTTCGACGAAGTTACGGCTCGGTTGAGAAGGGCTGGTTGCAATTGACAAACCAATCCGACCTTGTTGCGTATCTCACTAGCTACTGTTCAACGAGGACCAACTTTACAACAGGCGATGTCTAGCAGACTACAAGACCGTGTTGCTATCGTGACGGGCGGCGCATCTGGCCTCGGACGAGAGATCTGCTTCGCTCTTGGAAACGAAGGCTGTAAAGTATTCATCATAGACCTTTACCAACACCCACGGAACCCAACCAACCCGACCACAGGCAAAGCTGATGATTTGAGAAATCGCGACTCCAACCAACCGCCAGTGATTGAGGAGCTTTCGACCAAATTTGGCGAAGGAAAATGTAGGTTCTTCAGAGGTGATGTGACGTCGTCTCAGGACTGGCAGGCAGCCATCGAAGCGTGTGTTCAATGGGCTGGCCGAGTTGACATCCTCTGCAACAATGCCGGCATATCGGTGGAGAGCACGCACGGGCAGCCACATGGGATACATGAGCTATCCGAGACCGACTTCGACAAGACCATGAGCGTGAACGTAAAGGGGGTTTTTCTAGGATGCAAATATGCAATCCAACAAATATTGAAGCAGAGGCCACTGGCAAAGGCTGAAGCTGCAGGATGGATCGTCAACACGTGCAGCGTGCAAGGGCTCGTGGCGTATCACAATACCCGTGGGTTCATATATAACACCCTGACAGACGGCTCTACCGCTGACGTTTTATCTAGCCGCGTACACTGCAAGTAAAGGAGCCGTAGCGCAGTTGACCAAGCAGGTTGGTCTCGACTATGCACCACACCGTATTCATTGCAACAGCATTTGCCCCGGGTTTCTTCGTACATCCATGACGCAGAATCTCCAGAATGACCATGCCGCTCAAGCTGAGATTGACAGAGCTCATCCATTTGGCGGCATGGGAAGTCCCCAAGAAGTTGCGGGAGCAGTTGTCTTCCTTTGCTCCAAAGACGCTGCATGGGTGCAAGGTGTCAATCTTCCGGTTGATGGAGGCTATATGATAATGTAATGGAGTTGCACTGTACTAGTGGAATATCTCTTTTGTGTAAGTGTGATTACAAAAATACATGATCAGTGCTGGTTCAGCTCGAATACAATATGGGCTGTACCTGACCTCCCGTCATAGTGAAATAGAGCGCTTATTGAGTTGTTAAGCGAAAAACATTCAGGATCAGAGAAGCCTCGGGTTATAGAGCACGAGATCGTCTCCCCAATCAGAATGAGACCACAGCACAATGGGCTTGAATAGCTCGAGCAATGAGCGTATCACCACAATGATCTTCGGTACACTTTAAATCAAAATCCCTGTCGTGCTAAGGAATTGGATCGGAAAAAACCAAGCGAAGTAACATTTCGTAAAGGTCATTCCAGACGTGCTCAGCCCAGACGTTGACCTCAGCAATGCTGTGATGCAGACTCTCAAACAACACGCACGTAGACCATTACAGCGTCCACTGTGTGGCAAGCCGAATCACGTTGTCGAGTCGACCGAGGGTCAAGTACATTGGTACTACTCAAGCGTAATCCACGAAAGGAATCCTTGCTTGGGACACGTCAAAAGACCAACAAGAAAGAGATAGACCATCAGTCGTAAACAGTCATCGAAAGTCCAAAAGGTCAAGGTTTGATGGGACCTCACGTGCAACATATCACGTAGTCACGGCACTCGCATCACGTCCGGTTGGGTCACATCCAAGACGGTAAGTCTCGTTGATGACGGAGATCAGCAACGCTTCATCTAAGTCCCTGGGGCACTTGGCTGCTGATTACCGTATTGAGCCATCTGCTGGGCGTACCACTGAGCGTAGTATGCAGCGATGTTCGGGTCAATCTGTTGAGGAGCTTGCTGTTGTGAAGCATCCTGCACTGCAGCAGGCAACTGGAACGAAGGCATACTAGGAGCCGCCTGCGACGATCCCTGAGAGGGTGGCATGTAAGATCCAAATCCAGGTATGGCTTGCGGTGCCTGCTGTTGTGAGTACCCACCATAGCCGCCAGCCGCTTCCACTTCTCCGCCTCTGGGGATGCGGCCAGCGGCAGTGTCACGCTGTCGAACGGTCTCAACCTTCTCCCAAATCTTGCTCTCGGCTTTCTCCATCGCGGAACGCGAACCCTCAAGGTCAATGTCACGAGTAATGTCGCTGCCTTTTGGCTGATTGACATTGATCTTGCATCCGGAATCGCGCTGCATCTGTTTGATAGTCTCACCACCCTTACCAATAATCATGCCAACGGCTTCAGAAGGCACCTGAATGGTCTTGCTGACAGTCTCACTCCCGTCAGCACCACCTCCGTATGCGATGGTGTCGTTGAAACCACGGTCACGTGTAGCTTGCACCGCTCCGCCACCACCGCCACCACTACCAAGACCAGCGTTGCCGCTGCGCCCTCCGCTACTGTTATCACTTTCTACGATCTCAAGAATAAGTTCCTTTGCATATGCTGTCGCAGAATCGCTGCCAATGAGGTTGACAGGTCGTAGACTGTTGATGCTCTTGTTCTCGCCGACGATGTTGACGTGGCATCCACTCTTCTCCTGCAATTCTTTGATCGTCTCTCCGCCTCGACCAATAATCAAACCGACTGTTTTGTCGGGAACCATGATTTGCACGCTTGCTTCGCCATCGCGCAGAGCGGGTAAATTCACCTTGGCGCGCCCCGGCATGCCAGCTGTGTAGGCACCTTTGTCTTGAGGAATGTTGGTGCCGCCATTCTCTTCAATGATGCCGAAGATGGCGTTCTTGGCGCCCTCTCGAGCACGAGCAGGACCTGATACAGTTGCCTCGCGTTCGGCTACGTTCGATCCCTTGGCTTGCAAGAATTGTACGCGTGCGCCAGTCTCGGCCTCGATCTTCCGAAGATTCTCACCGTTGCGGCCAATGACGAGGCCAACGAGCCCAGATTTAATCCGAATCGTCTCGGTATCACTCTCGTTGCTTCGCCATCCAGATGGGGGGTCTCTGGAACCTCGATGGTTACGTTCCTGGGATGGCGATCGACGGAAACTGCCTCGCCTTGGGTCCTCTCTACGCTCGTCACGGTAGGGATTGCCTCCCCATCCGTCGCGACGCGTTGGGGAGCGGGACCTCGACCTCGAATGTCTGTATCCACGACTTGGCACACGTGGGTCATCTCTGGCTATAGCCACTCAGTCAGTCTTTTCTGCGCAATCAAAAGCGAGTAGCACTGTACATACGTGACGCGTTGGATGGGCTCCATGAGGTCATGCCTTTGCTCTCAGCGATACTCTTGGCCTTGGCGATGGCATCTTGTATGCTCACGGACCCACTGTTCACCGGGCGTACATTGCTTAGATCGATGCTACCAGATTGTGACGGCTGTGGAAGGTAAGAGGCATGTGCTGGAGGAGCACTGGGTGGTTGCGCTGGGATCGGGTTTGGGTAGCCGTGAGGTGGGAGGCTCGAAGGTGGCTGCTGTGGGGTTGCTGAAGCTTGAGGGGTGCCGCCCTGCTGTTGAGCTTGAAGCATGTTAGCAAGACCGCGACAAAGGATCTGTTGTCAATGTGTTGAGCGTACCGAGAGCGGCCAGAATGGAGGATATGTCCGGCTGTGCCATGAGGGCGCGACAGGGCACGATATGCCAGTAATAGTGAACAAGCGTAGAGATTCACTTCTTGTGGCCTGTTATACAGATTGTTGGAAAGTGTTTGGGGAGAAAGGTCTGACGACAAGAGCGGAGTTGACTAAAAGTGCGATCAAGCAAACTTGAGGGGGTCATGCAACATGCACAGGTAGATGACTTGCAGCTTTGGGACGTTTATAGAAGTTCAAAGTTGCAGAGAAACATCGCAAGGTGGCACGTGCATGGCTTGGCTTGGCACAGTGCTGCCATCTCGTGCTTCACGACCTAAACGACATTCTGTGATTGGCGGCTAACAGAAGTGTTTCTTGTGCAGATTCACCGTCAACAGATATAAATCAAAATGTTAATATGGTAGTTCGGAGTTTTCATCAGGTGGGTAACTTGACACTGGATATCTCGGTGTATTCTTCATCCACGATGTTACCAGCAGGGTCGAGCTTTTTCTTTGCCCCCATCTCACAAATTGCTACACGATCAAGCACAACATCTTGCGCCCAAATGTAATGGGCATATCTCTCAAGGAGGCTTCTAGAGTCAAACTTTAAAGGCGCGTCTGCGAAAGGTCCATGGCCTGACGAACGGTCTTCAGCAGCTGACGGCTCAATAGGGTTATGTCTCTGTCGGACACTCTGAGGCTGTTGACGTTGACCTTTTCTACCCTTCGCATATATCGTGTTGACGACAGTCGCATGCAGCTTGAGCTTCCTGTCATCTTCCACCATGAGGCCAGCTTCCTTAAACAGGTTTTGCACTGCTTCACAAAACCCGTAGAGCCTAGCAGATTGGTCCTGCGGACTGACGTATAGGATTGAGGTCTTCTCAGGCGAATGCATAGACGAGATACCCTTCAACTGCACGGTCAATGATTGTACAGCATGGCCTGAATTTCGTAAATGTGGATCATTTGCCTGTGCCATCGAGTCGATGTCTGTTGAGTTGGAAGCTAGCATTTTTGAAACGTCGAGACCTTGTAGAAGTTGGTTCGCTGCTTTAACTTGGTCGGAGCTGAGGCTCATGACCCCGAGAGTGCAATGCAGAGTCCCTACAGGTCTAATTGATTTGGGGTGAATTCGAACGTCGACGCCGCTGCTTGCTGTCGCCGATGCTGCGCTTGAGCCGCTCTGGTGCTGGACTGTCACTTCATTGCGAAAGCGATCAATGGATGCCTCCAATTGGGCGCGGGAACCACCCGTGACGAGAGGAATACAGAGAAAATGTGTCAGTGGTGGCCTTTTGGCTACCGAGGTAGGTTTCCCTCTTCCCATCTCAGACCGTCTTTAAGCTACCACAGCAGTTTAAATTCAATATTGCTATGACTGGACCCTCCACGATAGGTTTCACATCAGTGCGGGTCTTGTTATGCAAAAGCTGCAGTTATATTGGTCAACACAAGTCTTGGAATTCAACCGTTCAGACGTATCCAAAGCAGCGTTGGAAAATAATAATGGCTGGTCATTAACAAGTAGTCGTGTTGTAACTGATCTGTGCCATTCCGACGTACTGTAAATCTAGCGACGGCCCACAGGTCAAGCCAGCAGTCCATCACGGGCGAACCCCACAGTGAACAGTGACGTCCCCAGGCCGGCACCTACAAATACTTCCAGCTTGTTTGAATAATACAGTAGATTCAAGCGCTACGACTATATAAAGTCAAGAACCGATCGTGCTTTAAGTAAGTCTTCTGCCGACTATCAATTCAACACGCGTGTATCTATCAGGCTGCGACAGTTTTCACCATGGCGGACACCGCAGGCACAGCAACACCAGAAAATGAAACACCGAATCAGCGAAAAGCACGCGAGAGAAGGGAGAAGCGACTGGCAAAGTTCGCAAATGAGGGCGAGGAACGACTGGCAAAGATCAAACAGCTGAACGGTGGTGTGGCGCCTCCTGCAGAGGTACTTGGTGGGCCTGATCCAACAACGACTACAAAGCCCAAACCGACGGTCCCAGCAGTCACGGCCGTCGATGACCCTGAAGAAGTCGATATTTCCGATGGCTCGTACTCGGCGCAGACAAGGAGTTCGATTGGGACACCGGCCGGCCGACAAGCGCCGCCTGGAGCAGACCCATTCCAAGAGGCGATGCGACAACTCCAGGCACAGCAGCAGACGGGCGAAGCTGCACAAGAAGACCCCATGGCGAAGATGATGCAGCAGCTCATGGGTGGTATGGGTCAGGAGGGCCAGGACGGACAGCCCGATATGACCAACGACCCAATGTTCAAGATGATGCAGACAATGATGGGCGGACCCAGTGCGCAGGGGACGGCCAAGAACATGTCCGCCCCTACAGATGGACGGGCATACCTTTGGCGGGTAGTCCACGCCATCTTCGCATTCGGCCTCGCCATCTATGTGGCTCTCACCACCACTTTCAACGGTACCCTATTGTCCAGGAAGGAAGATGTCTATGAAACCTCGCATGGAAGCACGGCGATCGGACGCAACTTCTTCTTGATTTTCGCTACTGCTGAACTTGTCTTGCAATCGACTCGCTTCCTCTTGGAGAGAGGCCAGCTACAAGGAAGTGGCTGGTTGGCAACTATTGCTAACAGCGGGTTCGTACCAGAGCCATACGCTGGATACATACGGACCTTTGGTCGGTATACGACCATTTACACGACCATTCTAGCTGATGCAATGGTGGTAGTTTTTGTCTTGGGATTTCTAGCCTGGTGGAGGGGAATGGCTGCATCCTAGGGGATGAGATACAGACACTCATAGAAGATTTTTGATCGTGATTATATTTACAAAGTTACAAATGCTCTCAGCCCATGAACTGCGGATCCGCCTTGTTCCCGAACGCCGTTTTGATGCGCTGCATTACACGTCCGGCTCCTGTTGAGCGCGAAGTAGATCAGGGAAGAGCTCATGAGGACTGAGCAGCGATTTCTCCCCTTGCTTGCTCAAGCAGCTCTTGCTCTCTCTTCTGCCTAGCCCTGACCTCTTGCGAGAGCTTGCTGTCACGCTCGCTTCTCTTCCTCTGCTCCTCCAGCGCCTGCATCTGCTCTAGATCCTCAGCTGTTGGCTCTACAGGCTGTGCCTTGGTCAAGCGCACGAGCTCTGCAAGGATATCGCTGTTCATCTTGAACTTCATATCGACCGTATCTACTCTTTGCGTTGGGTTGGATACTGATGACGATGTCGAGCCGGACGTGCTTGATATTTCAGCTGGTGACGAAGTCGTGGAATTTGAAGTTTGAGCAGCATTCGGGTCTGCGAAATGGATGGATAGTGTGGCAGGTCCTTCGGGGGTGTCGTGCCTGTCGACAGTCATCGAGACTGCAGGATTGTGGTACTTCAGTCGAACAAGCTCTTCTCGCCAGAATGCTCTGCAATCCAATTAGCACGTTAAATCTCACTCTTTAACACGAGATACTCGTCTCCATACCTTGGCCCTTTGTGACCCCCATTGATTTTCCGCCCGAAAGTTAAGTGTAGTCGCTTGACATCTTTGGGCAGCACGTACGCTCCGGAACCCAGACGGATAGCGAGTAACTTCGTCTGAAGCGCTCTCATGCGCTGTGCGAGAGACATTTTGACGATTTGTGCAGCACAATAATATCAATGGTCTCAATGCTGCGATCAAATGGAAGAGTTCATGATTGGAGATGTTCCGCAACGCCTAGCCAATCACGGGCATACGCCTTGTCACCTCCGTCTTCTCCGCAGCCATGTGAAGCAGAGCGGCCACCATGACCCTACAAGCATTGAACATAAAGCACAATTTCTAGGGCCAATGGTCACCTTGACGACGCCACAACAAGACTCTTGAAGATCCACCTTCGAGTCGAAAAATCAAGATGGCTTCCGCAATGCGTCGTCAGTTCCAGCGCCCGAACAGCTGCCGCCGCGCCTTTTCCACTACGCCATCCCGTGGGGCCAGCCTTCAGTGGGACAGAAACAGCTCCGAGGCGCTCGCGGATGTCCTACCTTCCTATCCCTATGGTCCAGCCCGATGGTACAAGCAATCGAAAAGAGGACTTTACGGCGGACAGAGCATTCGATTTGGCAACAACGTTTCGGACAAATTCGAAATCAAGACGCGCAGGTCGTGGCACCCGAACATTGAATTGAAGAAGCTCTTCTCTGTAGCGCTGAACCGCTACGTGCAAGTGCGGGTGAGCACAAGGGTTCTCCGAACCATTGACAAGCTGGGTGGGCTGGACGAGTATCTCCTTGGCGAGAAGGACGGCCGCATCAAGGAACTCGGCGAGAGCGGTTGGTGGTTACGATGGGCCATCATGCAGACACCATCTGTTAGGCGACGATTTGCTGAGCAGAGAGCGCAGCTGGGTCTTCCTCCCTCTGACCAAGGCACGATATATGTGCAATCTGCGCCTGAGGAGGTAGATGCAGAAGAAGCCGTGGAAGCTGCGGAAGAAGGGGAGGTCCTTGCGGATGATGGCGCAGTCACGATTCAAACGGGTGATGGATTACCTTCTCTTCGCTGGCGTGTCGGTGATGGCCAATATCTTATGCTCACCACAGACGGATGGCGAAAGATGCGCGAAAACCCAATGAAAGTAAAGGACCGGTTGAAGGGGAGAATCGAGGAGAACATCGAGCTTGCTGAGGACTCGGAGCTGACGCAATTCACGTCAATTTTCAACGGACTTAACAAGCTACGGATCGCACACAACGACAAGGCACTGGCCCTGAGACAGATTATCCAAGCAGACGGACGATTGGGGCCTGATGCAACCGCATATGAAGAGGAGCTACGAGGGCTCAACCTGGCGCAGCGAAGGAAGGTTGCCGAGAAAATACTCAGAAAGCTTAGAAAGTCTTTGGTCGACGATGTAGCTGAAGCAAAGGAAGAGCGCCAACTGGCAAAGGGGAAGCTCCGTGACGAAGCCAGAAAGGCAGCTAACCTGCAAAGCCATGTGTAAGATTTAAGGGTATAGAGAGGGCCTCATCGTGGTCCTGCAGCAGGAGAAGGTCGACTTGTATCTTATCCTAAGCGCACCTGGGGCTGTCGTGTCTCCCTAATGTACAATATTATCAGGTCTCCAATTGTACTCGTTCAAGCGTTAGAATTGAATATACTCGGGTTGTCTTTGGCTGTCCGTATCCGAGCTGTCGGTATTTGGTATCGCGGCACCAAGCAGTGTACGCCTTCTAGGTGGCCTGTATGGACTTCTGTCGCTGTCTTGATCGGATTCAATCTGTAGGTTTCCTGATTGTGTCGAGTTCGATCCGAACGAAAATCGTGCAGTAACTATAACTATAAAGCCCTAGGTAGGTAGATAGATAACATGTAGATGCCGATAGTAGCAGGCTTTCTTATCTAAGTCACTCACCGCCTACCTAAAACAGCAGAATGTTTACGCTGCATACATTCTGCCATCCTCACGCCATACGCTTTATCGCCTTTCGGTGGCATTTAGTTCGGGATATTAGGTATTTGAACAACGCTAGACCTTCTTACAAGACACAGAAGCCTGAGATCTACATCCCGCATTCACACTCAACACCTCTGATCAACACTACAAAATCTACTTAGTAAAGTCCAAACCGGCTTTATCACTCGCGAGTAAAGGTACCTGATGTCGATCCAAGTTCGGGAATTTCCCCTCTGTGTCCCCTAGCTAACATACGGAATGTGAACAGTCGAGCCAGCAAATATCAAGCCATCGCCGCCGATAGCGATTGAGAAGCAATAGCACAGGATGACGAGCTTCATACAGACAATGTTCGTGCCTACATCCCCCCAAGCTCAATACCCACACTCGCCGCGTCCCCTTCCAGCACAGCATTCGCCGGTGCTTGCCCAGTCGGACTCATGTGTTCACTTCTACTCGCCTACCAACTCCCCCCCGACCAGCACATCGCCGCTTCATCGTCACATTCAAAATGTGCTGGGGCACGGGGCGCGCTTCTTGAAGATGGAGTCGCAGGGGTCACAGGCGCCGCTAGAACTCACAATGGGAGGGAATTCGACCGCTGACTTGTTGACGCGTAGCAATAGCAATGCTCGGAACAGACAGGCTTTCCAGCCCCAGAAGCGTGCCAGAGGCCAGAACAGCTGGCAACTAAAGCAGTTCGCTGAAGCCACATTGGGAAGTGGCAGCCTCCGTAAGGTGGTCCAGCTGCCGGAAGGTGAAGACAGGGATGAATGGCTGGCAGTCAATGGTAAGGTCTACGTTGCGGCAACAACAGTGTGAACGAGGGCATCGGCTAACGGTGAGGTCCCTAGTCGTGGATTTCTACAACCAGGTCAACCTCCTCTACGGAGCCATAACGGAATTCTGCTCACCGCAATCGTGCCCGGAAATGAAGGCGACGGAAGAGTTTGAATACCTCTGGCACGACCCACCCCAGTTTCCCAAGCCAACGCGCCTGCCGGCACCTACCTACATTTCACACCTTCTTTCGTGGACCTCCAACCACCTTTCGAACCCTGCGCTCTTCCCGACACAGCCTGGCGTGGCCTTCCCATCCGACTTTGAAAAGACCATCAAGGTAATATTCAAGAGGCTGTACCGTATCTATGCGCACATCTACTGCCACCATTACGGCGTCATCCGTGGTCTGGGACTAGAAGCACACCTGAACACCGGGTTCAAGCATTACGTCCTGTTTGTGGAGGAATTCAGCTTGGCCGATGAGCGTGGCGGGAGAAAGGGAGACTGGTGGGGTCCTCTGGGCGAGCTCGTGGAGAGCATGCTCAGAAGTGACTAAGAGGCCGGTGGAGAGTGGTCTCTACAGATAAAAGGCGTTCAATGGCCATGGACCGCAAGACGGCCTGTTCGACGGTTGTCGACAGGAACGGTATATCTCGGCGTTGTGGGTCCGTAAACGATGGCGGGATGGTGCATAAGTGTACTGATCGGGTTGCTTTATACGAATTTCTGAAGCCGACATATGAATCATGCTTGTTACTATGTCTCACATGTGCACGATGTCACAACAAAGTTGGTGCTGCGTCTCAAGAGCTACTGTACATCAAGGACGCCATCCACTATTCTGCAAGAGAATTACAAATTCGCCGTTGCATTTTTGCGGTGGACAGCGCAGAGCAAGGAAATGCAGTACGCGCATTTCCAAACGAACGTTTCATTTGGATCCACAACCTTGATGCTCTCTATAAAAGTTGTGACGTTGTGGGGGAAAGCTGGCCAGGCCTTAGGATTGCGTGTTCAGCCAGACCCGAGATTGCATTTTTTACACCCACAGACCGTGGCCCCCAAACCCCATAGTCCCGCCACCAATACCACCACAATAACCATCACCCCTCCTTTTCCACCGGATCCACTCCACAAAATGACGGACTACGTCAATGGGATCCATGTGCATATGCCCACCCTCAAGCACTCGACCGAGTCCTGTATACGCTGCTCCCATCCCAGCTGAGACAAGACGATACCAATCCACCATCCAAAGTGTTTTCCTGCTCTTGATCTCCAAGCCAAGAGCGATTGATAGTGTGTACGGGCAAAGTACACGTCGGTGCCAATGTCAATGCTCTTCACTTCCCCACCACCCACCAGATAAACGTTGAGCCAGATCAGGCCAGAGGGGGCGAATGCGGCAGAACTTGCTCTTGTGCGCGTGGAGAGGCTACGTGCCGCTAAAGCAAAGATAGAAGTGTCTGCTGCAGTGTGCCTGTTCGATCTAGATGTCTCTGCCAGATCATCGAGGATGCCGTGGAGCTTAGTGTTGCCGCCCATGGGGTCTGCGGGTTTCGCCCACCTTGTCTCCGCCGTCTAGATGCTTATGGCTGGAGTCCTAATGGCTGGGGTGGTTCAGGCTGGACCGCGCTCCGTAGCTCCTGTGCGGTGACGATGGCAAGACAAGGTCTTCAGTAGATAGAAGTGGTACGTACGGATCGTTCTTTTCTCCCGTCTCTCCAGTTCCTGCTCCCTGTACTCTCGTTGCAGTCTTTTCTTGGGATCTTGACCTTTTGGATGCTCCTCTGGCTGGTTCGTCTTTGCTGTCTGATCGTCCTAACCACGAGCCACCTATCACAGTCTCGTTCGTTTCTCGTACTCTACTGATGGTCTGCTTGCTGAGCGTATTCTCATCTCGTGGGTCCAACTGACGACGTGTTGACCTGCCTACTGAGCGGGTTTCAAATCCTCCGTTACAGCAATTGGCAATTCGGGCGGCTGATCGAGTTCAAACTGAAGTGTCGCTTCCGCGCCCCAGCTTAGCTCCAATATGGTTCTCGCAGACAAACAAGATGTGCGCAGTGTGGAAGAAAACCGGTTGAAGGAAGACCGTGATAAAGTCAAGTACTGGAAACGTTGGGGGCCATACGTTGCTGAGAGGCAGTGGGCTACCGTCCGTGAAGACTACTCGTAAGCAGCCCATCTAGTTACACGATTCTATGCAAATTGACTTGCTAAACCACCTGTAGTGACGATGGCGATGCGTGGAGCCATTTCAACTACGATCAAGCACGAGCTCGCACTTTTCGATGGGGCGAGGACGGCATTGCTGGTGTATCGGACACCCACGGACGGATGAACATCGCTTTTGCTTTCTGGAACGAGAAAGAGTGAGTACCGTTTGAGTGCGAAGAGCTGCCTGTATTGCCTTGCTAATCTGTGGACCAGCCCCCATATCAAGGAGCGTCTGTTCGGCCTGTCCAACCCACAAGGCAACCATGGCGAGTCGGTCAAGGAATGCCATTTCCACCTCGACAACACACCGACACATTCGTACATGAAGTTCCTTTACAAGATGCCTCAGAACGAGTTCCCTTACAAAGACCTCATCGATGAGAACGCCAAACGTACAAGGAAAGAGCGAGAGTATAACCTCGTGGATACAGGCATTTTCGACGATAACAAGTATTGGGATATCTTCATCGAGACAGCAAAGGAAGGGGATGACCCAGATGAGTTGCTGTTCCGGGTGACGGCCTACAATCGTGGCCCAGAGCCGGCCAAGCTCCACATACTACCCCATGTGTGGTTCAGGAACACCTGGGCCTGGGGTTACGATGATTACAAACCTAACATCAAGCAAGTGGGGCCTTTGACGGCTGAGATCGAACACAAGGATATCGGCAAGCGCTACTTCCAGTGCTCTCCATCTCCCAATAGCTGCGGCTTGGATGAGGATGTCGAGCCCGAGTTTCTCTTCACAGATAACGACACCAACTTCGAGGAAATTTGGGGTGGAGAGAACAAGGCCAAATATGTCAAAGACGCATTCCACAAGTACATCATCAATGGCGACAGGAAGGTGGTCAATCCTGAGCGTACGGGAACCAAGAGCTGTGCTTGGTACGCTTTCAACCAGGAAGATGGTGTGCCGCCAGGTGACTGCGCAGTTGTGCGTTTCCGGATCAGCAAGAAAGCTGAAGAGGGATATCTGGACGAGGAAGAGTTCGACGACATCATGGACCGTCGGTTGTCAGAGGCCGACGAGTTCTACTGGAAGATGAACCCAATGCCCATGGCTGACGATCTGCGCAACATCCAGCGTCAAGCTCTGTCCAGCATGATGTGGTGTAAGCAATACTACCACTTTGTCTGGGAGCAATGGGCCAACGGCGACCCTGCAATGCCACCTCCGCCACCGGGCCGCAAGGCAATCCGAAATGCTGAGTGGAAGCACTTACATCTAGACGACATCCTTTCGATGCCTGACTCCTGGGAATATCCTTTCTTCTGCGCTTGGGACACTGCTTTCCACTGCATTCCCCTGGCGATGATCGACCCTGAGTTTGCCAAGAAGCAGCTCGACATCTTCACTCGAGAGTGGTACATGCATCCCAACGGTCAACTCGCTGCGTACGAGTGGAACTTTGGTGATGTGAATCCCCCTGTACATGCCTGGGCCACCTTCCGGACGTTCAAGATTGAGCGGAAGATGTATGGAACAGAAGATCTCGATTTCCTCGAGCGAGTCTTCCAGAAATTGCTCATCAACTTTACATGGTGGTGCAACCGCAAGGACGTCCAAGGCAAGAATGTATTCGAGGGTGGGTTCTTGGGTCTTGACAACATTGGCCTGTTCAATCGTTCGGATCCCCTTCCGACTGGTGGTACTCTAGAGCAAGCCGATGCTACTGGGTGGATGGCCTTCTACGCCCTCTGCATGCTCAATATCGCATTGGAGCTAGCCAAGCACCGCCGCATCTACGAGGACATCGCATCAAAGTTCTTCGAGCACTTCATCCTGATCTCGGATGCTATGCAATACCGAACAGGTAGCGAATCTAAATCGCTCTGGAACGAAGAAGATGGTTTCTACTACGACGCTATCTCCTGGGGTGGACCTTGGACTCATCAGATGCCAGTGCGGTCGTTGGTGGGCCTGATCCCGATGTATGCCACCCTGACCCTGGAACCACAAGTTATCAACCGGTTCCCACAGTTCAAGAAACGGCTTGAATGGTTTGTACAGAACCGTCACGATGTTGCGGAACGTAACATGGCTAGCATGAGACGCCGTGGCAAGGATGAGCGCCTTCTACTGTCGCTTGTGAATGAAGATCGCCTGCGATCCATCCTGAAGTATATGTTGGATGAGAAGGAGTTCCTGAGTCCATTCGGTATCCGTTCCCTCTCCAAACACCATGAAGAGAACCCGGTCTCCATGGAAGTCAACGGCGAAACCTACTCTGTGAGCTACGTGCCAGGTGAATCCGACAGCCCATTATTTGGTGGCAACAGCAACTGGCGAGGCCCGACTTGGATCGCTGTAAATTTTCTCCTGGTCGAGTCGCTTCTCCGGTTCTACATGTTTTACGGCAACACCTTCAAGGTGGAGTGCCCGACTGGCTCAGGTGAATACATGCATCTGGGGCATGTTGCAGAGGAGATCCAGCACCGTCTGCAGCACCTGATGGCTCGCAACGAGCATGGCCGTCGTGCGGTGAATGATGGTAAAGATCTCCTGGACTTTGACCCCAACTGGAAAGACTACCTCTGGTTTTACGAATACTTCGATGGCGACAGCGGACGTGGGCTCGGCGCCTCGCACCAATGTGGTTGGACGGGTCTGATGGCGAAGATGATCCATGACACCGGCATGAACTGCCGTCTGCCTCAGACTCCTCGGACACCGGCAAGTGCTGCTGCGCATTACTTTGACGACGTGTTTAGCAGACAGCGCCGCCAATCCTTGGGAGCTCGTCGTCCGACCGGCCTGAAGCGCTCTGTGACACGGAACCGGTCCATCGGCGCACGCAGCGATTTCAATTCGGCTGCTCCCTCAGTCAACGGCCACGAAGCCGACGAGGACGATCACGATGACCTCAGGTCCAATGCGACAGGCATGGCCAGCAGGACTTGGTCGATCTACAACGACGACGACCCAGCCGACGGCGCTACCCCTTCGCAAGAGCCCAATGATCCCAACGATCCTATCAACCGATACGTGCAGGACCAGCTTGCTAGACTAAACACTGAAGACAGGGAGTACTCTGAGGAGCTCAGTGCACAGAATGATGACAAGAACGGCAATTGAGCGGTTAGTGAGCTCTTCGACGTATCATGCAGTCTGATGGTGTTTAGAAGCGACAAGAGGAGGAAAGAGATCAGGGTCCAAGGATAGAATGAAAGCTACATAAACATGTGCATAGGCATTAATAAAGACATCTGCAATTACACATAGATTTTAGCATATCCCGGTATAGATGCGTACGACTTCCCTGGGGTCGGTTTGTTGGCGGCAAGCATGCCTCGTTTGGTGGAGGGTTTCAAGTGGGATGGATTCGTGGCGCAGCCGAACGTCATTTCCCGCCGCCCAACTCCCCCACCCCGACTTGACGCGCAAACAGATCAAAGACCAGTGACAAGATACACCAGGTGTAACAGTCCTCTAGGCAACGCAATAAGGCACGGCAGTGATTATAATCCAGCCTGCCTGTGCTGCTCGAGAAACTTCCCTTCCGTGGTTCCACATCTCGCCGAGGGCCAGCACCATCAACATGAACGTCCTAAAGCTTCAAAAGTAAGCTGCTCACCAGCGTAGCGTACAGCTGTACAGTTCAACACCACTGACATTGGACCGCCGCCCTCGCAGGAAATACCCCCAGCTCCAGAATGAGATCGCATCTCTCTCGGACGCCTTCCGCAGGCTCGACGTCGACGACAAGGGCTACGTCGACGAAGCGACCGTGATCAAGGCGACGCAGAATTCCGAGCGGCAGCCGTACGATGTGGTGCGACAGGCGTTGAAGGAGGTCGAGTTGGACAGCTCGAGGCGGGTGGAGTTGGACGACTATGTCGACCTGATCTCGAAGCTTCGCCAGTCTTCACCAGAGCAGCAGCGCATGTCGACTGGACCCCAGCGATCGCGAGGGTTCAGCAGCGCACCGGCCCCAGGCAATGGCGCCGCACCGGGTACCCCTCAACATGCCTCCAAGGGCAGTGTCGGTGGTGGGCGGATCACGGTCGGGGGTGCGACTGGCAGCTCGCAACACACGATCAACGAGGACGAGCGGACCGAATTCACCAGGCACATCAACGCCGTGCTGGCGGGCGACCCTGACATCGGCCACTTGCTGCCCTTCCCCATCGACACCTTCGAGATGTTCGACCACTGCAAGGATGGCCTGGTCCTGGCCAAGCTCATCAATGACAGCGTGCCCGACACCATCGACGAGCGTGTGCTCAACCGCGTGGGCAAGAAGCTCAAGCAGCTCAATGCCTTCCACATGACGGAGAACAACAACATCGTCATCGAGTCTTCCAAGGGTATTGGTTGCTCCGTGGTCAACATTGGTTCCGGCGATATCATTGAGGTCAGAGAGCATCTTATCTTGGGTCTAATTTGGCAGGTCATTCGTAGAGGTCTACTTGGAAAGATCGATATCAAGCTGCACCCTGAGCTCTACAGACTGCTAGAGGATGATGAGACTCTGGAGCAGTTCTTGAGGTTACCGCCAGAGCAGATTCTCCTCAGATGGTTCAACTACCACTTGAAGAATGCAAAGTGGCACCGACAGTAAGCTCTTCCCACCGCTGATTTCAAGAGGTCCTCTGTCACAAGCGAAGTGCTAACATGTCTTTAGGGTCTCTAACTTCTCCACCGATGTAAAGGACGGCGAGAACTACACAGTTCTATTGAACCAGCTGAAACCAGACATTTGCTCACGAGCCCCCCTCCAAACCAATGATCTACTGCAAAGAGCTGAGGAAGTTCTCCAGAACGCAGATAAGCTGGAATGTCGCAAATTTCTCACTCCAACCTCGCTGGTTGCCGGAAACCCGAAACTGAATCTTGCCTTCGTTGCGAACTTGTTCAACACGCACCCTGGTTTGGACCCTATTACTGAGGAAGAGAAGGCTGATATCGAAGATTTCGATGCTGAGGGTGAGCGCGAAGCACGTGTGTTCACCTTGTGGCTCAACTCTCTGGACGTTCAACCTGCTGTACAATCGTTCTTTGATGATTTACGCAACGGTACGATCCTACTCCAGGCGTTCGACAAAGTCATTCCTGGCAGTGTCAACTGGCGACACGTCAACAAGCCACCACCATCGGGTGGTGAAATGATGAAGTTCAAAGCTATTGAAAACACAAACTATGCCATCGAGCTCGGCAAGCAAAACCGCTTCTCCCTAGTCGGGATTCAAGGTGCCGATATCACTGATGGCCAGCGCACGTTGACTTTGGGCATGGTCTGGCAATTGATGCGGAGAGACATCGTGTCGACGCTGGGCGACCTCGCCAAGCAGCTGGGCAAGCGGGAAATCAGCGACACGGACATGGTGAACTGGGCAAACGGCATGAGCAAGAAGGGCGGCAGGACATCCGCCATCCGAAGCTTCAAGGACGGCTCGCTCGCCAACGGCATCTTCTTCCTGGATGTGCTTAACGGCATGAAGAGTGCTTACGTCGACTATGATCTCGTTGCCCCTGGCAGAACAGATGATGAGGCTTACGCCAATGCGAAGCTCGCAATCTCCATCGCGAGAAAGATGGGCGCCACCATCTGGCTGGTCCCAGAAGACATCACCACCCTCAGGAGCAGGCTGATCGTCACCTTCATCGGAAGCTTGATGTCTACAGCGCAAAAGATGGGAGTATGATCATGACGTGCTCCTGACTGTTAGTGAGCGAATGCTTGTGGAGGCTGATTGAGCTTTTCTATATCCTTGACTATACCAAAAGGTGATCAACTACAACCACAGACCGCGTAGAATGTTGCACCGTGATGAGCAATGTGTAGTGTCGAGCTCCATGCGGCCACCAAAGGCTTTTATACGCCCCAGATGATGTACGAAAGCCGCAGGTATTGTAGTTACTGCACCAACCTCGTGCATCTAGCACAGCCTGCAAGGCCGCAAGGCATCGAGTGGACCCTGAGATGCGCATCCCCCCAACCTTAATTCCCCAATCGACTCACCGGCTTAGCGGCAGAATGCACGTCATGCCCTGGCTCACGCTCCATGTTGTGTTTGGGTGATCTTCCAACCCACTCACATGAGCTGTCTCTGCCTACCACTCTTGGCCGTCCCCATCAAACCAGCCCTATTCATCAATCACGCGTTCCCACCGACCACTGTGACTGGTACATCGGACCAATCTAATCTGCGACAATAGATGCGGTAGTCTTGCTCGAGGTGGCAATGCCACAGGCGGCACGCAACAGCTGAGGCACATGGATCTACACAGCAGCCTGCTTGAGTGTTGCGTTTCCCTGCCATTTTCGACAGCCATCCATCGACAACGACGGTGGTAGCCACAACCTCACGACGCAAGAGCTTGGAATCCGGGCCATCTGGTCCATCCACATACAATATGGCTGCCTCACGTGTCCTGTCACGCTTCTTGCCGGTGGCCGAAGGGGATGTCTCAGTGTATGAGAGCATGCGTCGGACCCAAACCACCAGGTCAGATCTCGAGGCCCACCTTCCAGCCGATCAAGCTGGATCCTACTACGACGAAAACGACGATGTTCCTGACGAGCTCTTATACCACCATGACGAGCAACACAGCGACAGCTCGCCTGTTCGGGATGGTCTCTTGAGTCCAGTTGCCGGTCCCTCTTCTACAGCCGCATCACCCATGACAGGCCGAACCCGGTTTGGCTGGCCGAATAGTGATAGAGGGCGAGGTGCGATGGAGGATGAAGATGTGCCCGAGTCCCTTCTGCTGGAAAACAAGGGCAAGGCCGCAGCAAGAGATGGACAAGAGGTATCGCCCCAGGACCAGAAGCGTGCAAAGGCAGAAGAGCAGTGGAAGGCTACGCAAAGACACCACAAGATCCATGCTTCACAATACCCGTCAGGACCATCTCACGGCCGACGGCACAGTCGCTTTGTGGGCGGTAACGTCGCCCAACCTAATCCTCGGGCAGATGCGCTGTGGATGTTCACGAATGCTAGCAATTTGGACAACTTCCTGCTCCAAGTCTACGAGTATTACACCGGTCATGGTGCATGGTCTATTCTCATGGCCCGCGTGCTGGGATTATTGCAGGATCTGTTCTTATTTAGCTTGTTCATATTCCTAACCACCTGCGTCGACTATCCTAAGATACCGCTCAGCAAGTCAACGTCAGAAGTGCTTATCTCAAAGTGCATGGCTAAAGCATCCTGGTTCAAGAACCTGTTTGTGTTTGGCTTCATCATGTACTGGCTGACAATGGCGACCAAATATGCCTCGGACTGCCGTCGACTCTTTCGTTTGCGCAACTTCTATTTGCACGTCCTCGGAATCAACGATGATGATCTCCAGACTGTGTCTTGGATCAGAGTGGTCGACGGCCTTGTCAAGATCCAGGGCGCAAATGTCGCTACAGCGAACCAGGAAGTTCTGACCAAGAAGTATCTGAAGTTCAACAAAGCACAGCAAAGGCTTAACGCGGAGACCATTGCCAATCGTCTGATGCGTGAGGCGAACTACTATGTCGCGCTCTACAACAAGGACATCCTAGACTTCACATTACCAATTCCTTTCCTTGGAAACCGAAACTTTTACTCAAAAACGCTAGGGTGGTGTATTCACTTCTGTCTGACCAACTTTGTGTTCGACGAGCAAGGGAGCATACGGCCATTTGTTCTGCAGACAAGTAATAGGGCGCATCTCATTGCGGCTCTACGCCTTCGGCTTCGTTTCGTGGCAGCTGTCAGTGTGATTCTTGCTCCTTTCAACATCATCCGATTCTGTGCGCTTTACTTCGCACGCTACTACACAGAGTTCACCCGCAATCCTGCCTCGGCCAGTGCCAGAAGCTGGACTCCATATGCAGAATGGAAGATTCGTGAATTCAACGAGCTTGACCACTTGTTCGAACGGAGACTGAAACAAGCAGCGCCGTTCGCGAATGAATATCTGAAGCAATTTCCTAAAGACAAGACGGACCAGCTTTGTCGATTTATCGCTCTCATCAGTGGCGCACTGGCAGCTGTGCTAACACTGGCGACCCTTTTCGATCCTGAGCTCTTCCTTGGCTTCGAAGTCACACCAGGACGGACTGCGGTCTTTTGGCTTACGATATTGGCTGGCATATTTGGTGTGGCTCGTGGTGCGTTGCCAGACGATCACGAGGTCCATGATCCTGTGCTACACATCAGAGACGTCCTGATTTACACCCACTATATGCCAGCGCATTGGAGCGACCGTTTACACAGTAATGAAGTGCGTTCAGAGTTCTCGGCGCTCTATCAGATGAAGATCTTGATATTCCTGGAAGAGGTACTAAGTCTAATTGTTGCACCGTGGATTCTACTACGCAATACAGGGAGACAATCCGAGCGCTTAATAGATTTCTTCCGTGAAACAACGGTCCATGTCAACGGCATTGGCAACCAGTGCAATTTTGCCGTGTTTGGGCTGAAGAAGGACCTCAATGCAGAAGATCCTGCTACGGTCATGAACCAACCAGATGGCCTTCGAGATGACTACTACGGCTTGAAGGATGACAAGATGGCAGCTTCCGTGCATAACTTCATGCACTACTACAGCCACCACAAACAAGGCCGGCGTAGAGGACAAGGTTGGCAGCCGCCTCCTGCATGGCCACCAATGATGTCGCCCCCAACCATCGCGGAAGGCGATGAGTGGCAGAGCCCTCCAACTCGAGGTAGGCTGGGATCGCCTTCTGTAGTGCTCCCTGGGAATAGAAGAAAGGGATTACCGGAACTATCTCCATCTGCCAAGCGACGTGCAACTGGAATACCTCCCGGCGCTGCTGGCAGATTACATATGGCAAACGATCTGAGCCAGTCAAGACAAAGAGGATATGCCGGCATAGGACTCGGAGGTCTGACCGAGAGCCGCCTGCTTGCACAGGACAGCGACTTGCGGGATTATGCCGATGCTGATAAGTTAGAGAGTGATACTGAAGACGAAGGGGTAGATGGGCAAAATGCGCCTCCCAGCGACGGCCATGGTGTTTTGGGCATGATCTACCAATTCTCCAAGGCCCAGGCCGTCAAAGGCACAGGCGTCAACATATGAAGCGGGGATTTTCTCCCCGAACTGACTCGGCGTATACATGATTTGGATAACTTGGTAGGACAAGGAGGGCGCTTGGGCAAGGAGGGCGCTTGGGCAAGGAGGGCGCTTGGGCAAGGAGGGCGCTTGGGAAAGCAATTGCCATCGAATGTCCTGATGTACATTAGATGTTTGCAAAGAATTCGATTTCATGAGACCTAGGTATAGACAGGCTTTCAAAAACACAAGGCTGATCATCACTTGGACTCTGTGGTCATTTCAAGGGACCTTGTTTCTCGGTGGCTTTTTTTTCGGCGTCACAACAGTATTCGTACCTGTGAAGTCGAAAAATAAAAGGAAGACCTTCTTACTTGTGTGAACTAGGTGGCAGCATCCAGAATCTTTGTGTACGACAAGGCCTGGACGGTGCCTTCCCTTACCACTGCGAGATAGACATGCGGAGAAGAATAGGTGCAAGCCTTACATATTCACTACAGAACGAAAAGTCGATATTGGCCTCGTACCGCATCTTTTCGCAACAATAAACATCCCGTCCTACGAATTAAAAGATCATTCATATAGTAGGGCAATGGTAAGTTTACCCCATAGCTGTATGGACGGCACGGCAAAAAGAAGTTGGCTGATGCTGCCTGCTTGTATACCGATACTAAGCTGTTTAAATTGCTGAACAAATACCAGAGAGGCGGTTGAACATGGGAAGCGTGGTGTACAAATACTCATATTATCATTAGCTACATCTGAGGATGTTCTGTTTCGATGTTTTCAGTAAGAATTATCGCAAACATCATCGAAAGAGTCATATAAAAATAGTATAATCTTCCCCTGAGGCTAAAAATACGCCACCATTCCCCAGTCTCTGCAACTTCGAAGGCTCCCTGCACGAGAAGTGGCACTGCACCAAGACAGGAGAAGATAGCGAGGCGAAAAGGTCTTTCCCGCGGAGGACTCAGAAACAAGGCTGAATGGATCAAGAAGCAGATCGACCCGAGAGCAATCTCAACCCAGATCGCCGTGAGGATCATGGGAATAGCGTTGAGCTGTGCAGCATTGCGGGTGTTAGCTAGTGGTGGCCCGACGATAGTACGATCCGATGAACTATGCCAGGAATACAATAGTTAGCGGCTTGAAAACTAAGAGAGCACGGCACAGCAGGATACCCTTCAAACGCTGCTTCGAGGTCGAGCAATGAACGACTGTCTGGCTCCTCAGAGTAAGTGGCGTTGTGTAAAGAATATGGTGGAGGTGGTAACAGTAGCGATTGTGATGGAGATGATGACGGAGATGACAGTGACGACGAAGGTGACGATAGGAATGTCTGTTCTGATATTGAGTATGGTGGTGGCGATGACGGTGGAAAGAAAGCCATCGTGAGTTGATGTCGTCGAAGACAATACGACCAGTGAAGAAAGCAGCCCGAGATGGAAAAGAGCAGTGAATAGTGACTAGGCTCCCAGGGGAGGGAAGACATCTCATATATATAAAAATGAAATGTCACCAATCCAGCAAGAGAGAATCGAAACAAGCAAGTTTGAAACAGTATAAAAACATCAAAACCTTACAGTTCCCTTGGGTGCTCTTGGGGAGGTTCTATGGTACGTATCCCGCTGGTTCACTGGTTGAATGTGGCACGTTGAAGGTGGCAAGGCATTAATGACCAGCTGCCGAATCAACCAGTCATATGGTTGACTTGTCTCTGGAAATAAGTACAAGAAAGATACTGGGCTGTGTTCAAGAGAAACGTTCTTCATCAAACCAAGTGAGAATACGCAATTAGTAGAGTATGCCGCTGTCGCTCATAGGCTGAGTACGGAATCGGTCATAGGCTGTGAAAGACATGACCCCAACTTTCGCTAAAATGCCCTTCCCCCTGTAGCTCCCTCAAGACACCAGTCAGAGGACCACGACGAGCATCAAAAATACCACAGTGATTCCTGCACCGAGGTGTGCTGTTTTGATCTTGCAAGCACTGCTGCACGCCTTCTTCTCTGCGCCAACAAGATGTCGCTTTCCATCCTTGATGGTGAGTTGTTGGAAGTGACCCAAAAGGTGAGGAAAAATTGTTGGTTTTGAAGTCAAGATGGTAGCAGATGTGCTCGCCACGACTTCCGAGCACTGCGCAGACGTTGTACCGTAGAGATTGCAACGAGTTTGCTTTGTAAGGTCGCAGGCTGTAACGTCGGTTTTCGATCCTACGGTGACCTGTACAGGTGCAGTGGGCCCGATGTAGGTTGATGGTCCTTCGGTGATTGTGGCTTTCTGTTCACGTGTCAGCAAAATGCTGCAACAGATCACATGAATAATCTACTCACCTCTTGAAATATGGCACTGCAGTTTTGGACACACGAGAATTCATACGTGGTGGCATCGGAACAGGCGCCAATGACATTCCCTTCCAGTGAAACACCATAGAGAGGAGTTTCAGGAATGAAGATTGAGACTTCCGAGGGTGCAGGCGTTGGGCTGGGAGAGGCGACCTCTTTGTCGCCGGTTGAAGGTACGAGAGTGATGGTTGTTGTCGTGTACGACTTCTCGCCACTCAGGAAGATGGTGGTGTATGTGGTTGAATCCCAGGTTGGTGTGGGGAATATCGGCAATGTCTGACGAGGAGTTGCTGTCGGCGAAGAAGAAGAAGAAGAAGCATCAGGGATGTGGAATTGCAGCGTTTCAAAAATAGTGGGAACGGGTGAAGGCTTCTGGTTCAAGGTGACTGTGACCGGCCATTCGGTCTCTGATGTGGTGCGAGACGTCACGTTGAAGATATATTCCAACTGCCTATCCGTCATAGTCGTATCCGCCAAAGCGTTGATAGCTAGAGACAGAATGATCGAGAGAGAAGATGAATACATGGCAGTGGTATGAGCAGGAGTGTCCTCGAATGGGCAGCGAGTGCGTGTGTAATGTTGCTTCTGTAACAATGTCGAGGGCGCAAAGATGCGTGTAGAGAGAGACGTTGCTTAACAACGAAGATGCAATGTGAAGATATAATGCTGCAAAGAGAAGAGAGGAGAGGAGAATCAACTCAGACTCCAAGATATAGGTACCGTAGGTATTGTTTACCATCCAGAGGTATGCCGCGCATGAAAAGCAGGAGCAGTTGAACAGGACGGGAAAGTAGCGTCAACCACCTTCTTTCTGCGCAGGCCATCAATGCCGTTGATGGTTCCACTGCAATGACGACGACGTGCGTAGAGCAGGCATGGGTGGGCACCTTCTGTAGGTTGTGATGAATACACGAAGGACGTTTTGAGCGCAACAATCACAAGAATCGAGGCTGATCACAGTCGTATTTCCAGAATAAAATATTAATGTAGAACAAGTTTTGTATTACAACAGCTGTTGAAGGCCAAGGATACTGCATAGCACCCGGTGCACTATGTCTCGGTGGTTATTGATCTCGCAAGAGTCCACATGTTCTCCATCTTGCTTTTACTGAGCACATCTTTTGCCTCTCCATCGGTCACGCATACTCTCGACGACCATTTCTTGAAGCTGCGCTGCCGCTGATCACCTTCCCAGACAAGCGCACACCCGTTTTCTGATAGATCTTTCAACTCTCCATCTTCAGTGGTCGGGTTCAACCATGTGCTGGCTGCTTGCTGTGCCTTGGTCAGCTCGCCACCCTTGCCGTCGTCTCGAGGTGCGAAACCCGTGAAGGTGGTGGGGACACTATTGGAGAGCGGTAGGGTGTTGTCATGCCATTTTATCCGGTTCAGCATCAATTTCTTGTAGTTGTTGATACTGTGAGTGCCACCCTCAACAATGACGAGATTCATTGTGGGATGCAGCACGACGATGCCTGTCAGTGCGTTTTGCTTCGCATTTATGTCCACCTGGAAACGGTGTTTGCCTGAACTGAGGTTGTTGACCTTGAAGACTGCGATCTTGACCCCCTTGGCCTCATCAGACTCCTGTTGTCGTGCCAGCTTCTCATGCCGCTGCTCTTCGGTAAGCTGGCGTTCTTCATTTGCGAGCTCATGATCTTCGCGCCGTTGGGCGATTTCCCGGTTGACTCTCGCTTCGACTGCGGTTGGGTCTTGCACCGCTTGCTCGCCAAGAACGCGCATCATATTACTCTTCTTGACTTTGGGTGGTGGCGGCTCCTTCAGGCCGAGTCTGATCTTGGCCTGTTCCTCTTTCATTACCTCCATACGTCTCTGTCGCCGCATCTTGGCCTGCTCTTTTGGCGTGAGCATCATGGCTTTCGGTTCGGGAACAAATTTGTCTTGCGGAGGTTGTAGTAGAACAGGATGCTGTACATATCTTGTGACGATCGTTTCCTCCCCTTCGATCCTGTTCCGCTCTGGATTTTCCCAGTCTTCATAGCTGTTCTGGCCCTCTGGAAGAAGACCTTCATCCCACCATTCCACTTCTGGCGGCATAGGTACAAGGAAAGCTTTGTCAGTCGCTTCCTCAATCTCAGCCTTTCTCTGATCTATGGCGATCCTTCGTTTCATCTCCTCCAGCCGTGCTTGGTTGCGGAGCGCGTTGGCTTGTTTGATGAACTTTCCCTTCTCATTGAACAGAAACCCTTTGCTTTTCCTCTCTCCCACGCTTCTCTTTGCCACTATTGAGGGATCAAAGGAGGCATCCTGATCATTGCTTGGCCTAGTACTCTGTTCGTTCACACTGGCAAGATATGGATTTACGGCCACTTCCAACCTCTGGTTCCCTTTAGTTGTTCCAAATTTGGGTCCCCTTGATCGTGGGTCAATGGGCTTGGTAGTGTCCTGCAAAAGACTAGGGTGTAAACCAATCCCAAGCCCGCCTCTTGCTGTAGTCCCTCCATCTGTACGAGGAGGTGGCATCGGTGCGGCCGGTACGGCGCTCCTTCCAGCCTTCATAGCGGCTGCCCGTGCCCTCGCTTCTTCAATCCTCGCACGATGCTCGCTGCCTTGCTGCGATTGCTGTTGGGCATGTTGGGGCGGTTGATGAGGAGACGCGACCGCAGCGGGTGAGATAGCCCCATTTCCAGACCTTGCTGCTGCTTGCCTGGCCTGAATCTCAGCTATGCGCCTCTGTGCGTCAGCCCTCTTCGCGGCAAGATCGTTTGCCTGAGGAAGTGCTCCCGGTGCGGTGGACGTTTGTGCGGGCTGTTGTAACGAAGATTTCGATGGCGCTGGGACAGATGGGCCATTTTGCGGTTTTGACGCGGCGAGTCTCGCCTTCAGAGCAGCGACCTTCGCGGCGGCATCGTGTTTTCTGCGTTCTGCATCCGACATGCTCGGGCCTGGTGCGGGTGCCGGTGACCCAGCATTGGATCGAGAGCGCTTTGGGTCGTTGCCATCATATCCACCATCGATGGGCCGCTTTTCCGGCATGATGTATTGGAGAGTGCGCTTGGAGACTGTTGGAAGCTGCTTGGGCCTGACTGGCGCAAACTGGCGCAACCCGACAAACGAGGTCCAAAAAGCACACGCGAGTCATGGACGATTCGGAGGTGATGTACTGTACGTGGCTGTGCAGCCCCTCTGAGCAAAGTCCAAAGTGGCTGGAGTGAGGCTGCATGGAACCGTGAAGCATGGAGCCCGCATTGAGGAAGCGCTTGAGGTCATACCAAACTGGAGCTACTGCCGAAGCTTACATACAATTCTTGGCGCTAGCTGGGAATTTTTTGTAGCAGCTACTTGCATCTCAATCCCGTTTGCTTGTACTGCGACGGTTCGCATTGCACGCAATATCGCGTCGAATGCGCATCCACCAGCAAAATGAATATCTCAAATCCAGTGGGGACCCAGATCTCCTCTGTCTCGTTTGGATTCCTTACCAGCGATGACATCCGCGCTCTTTCGGCCAAGCGAATAACCGATGCGAACACTTTTGATACCCTTCTCAATCCCACGCCTGGAGGTCTCTACGATCTTCACCTCGGCCAATTTGGCGATAACAACTGCCGAACATGTGGGCTCAAAACGCCACAATGTCCCGGCCATTGTGGGCATATCGAGTTGCCCGTCCCTGTCTACCATCCAACCTTCATGGATCAGACATTGAGGTTGCTAAGAGCGACTTGCATATACTGTAACCGTCTCAAGCTCGCCCGAGTACGGGTGCATTACTTTGGCTGCAAGCTACAGCTACTCCAAGCTGGTCTGTTGAAGGAAGCCAAGGACTTGGACGAAATCACTTCAACTAGCTCAAACTCGCCAGCCAAAGCTTCGGGCTCAGATGATGAAAGCGACGATGACCTCAACCAGGACACTAAGGATCTTATTGACAGGAGAGAGCGATTTGTTAAGCTATCCATAACTGAAGCCAGGAAGAATGGCTCGATCAACCGATCCAAGACTGAGGCGTCCACTGCTGCGAGACGAACTGTCATCCAGCAGTTCATGGCAGATATCACTAAAAGTAAAAAGTGCGGCAACTGTGGTGGTATAAATCACAGCTATCGTAAAGACAGATTTGTGAAGATCTTCAGGAAGCCGCTCAACGAAAAAGAACGGAACGCCATGATCCAGAGCGGGCATAAAGCAAAGGATCCTGTCTTAGAGTTGATGAAGGCCCAAAGGCTAGCTGAGAGAAAGCTCGCAGCTGGGAAGAAAAGGAAAAGACCAGCTGATGAGGGCATCGCCGATATGGATCGATCAAGCGAGGAAGAAATAGAAGAGGAGGAGTCGAGTGAAGGTGAGGTTGAAATTGCTGGAGGCGATGCCATGATCGATGATGCCTCCGCGCCAGCCGCTCTTCGAAAGGCTGTGAAGCAGAAGCAGCAAGAAGAATACTTGAATCCATCCAGAGTACTTGCTCAGCTTTCGCAAATGTTCGAGATGGAGCAGGACATTCTCAGCCTTATCTATGGTGGCTTTGCTGCGAAATCGCAGAGCAATAAAGCTAAACAGCCTGTGAAGGCGGACATCCTGTTCATGCATACGCTTTTAGTACCACCAAACAGGTTTCGCCCAGAGAACCACACCACCGATGGTGCCGTTGCAGAAAGTCAGGACAACCAACATTACAGCAGTATTCTCAAAATCTGTGACACATTGTCCATTATCCAAAAGGAGCTGACTGGCAGTAAAGAGCGAGATGAACGTTACCGCGCACGAACCTACGCAGACCTAGAGACAATCTGGACCCAACTACAGGACGCCGTAAACAGTATGATAGATCGCGACAGGAATCCAGTACAAGGAGCTGCTGGAAAGCGAAACGCCGACGGTGTGAAACAAAAGCTTGAGAAGAAAGAGGGAATGTTCAGAAAATACATGATGGGAAAGCGTGTGAACTTCGCTGCTCGTACGGTCATTTCTCCAGACCCAAACATCGAAACGAACGAAATTGGAGTTCCACCGGTGTTTGCAGTCAAATTGACGTACCCTGAGCCAGTCACAGATCACAACGTGGAAGAGCTTCAGCAGGCTGTCCGTAATGGGCCATTCCAATGGCCTGGTGCTGTGGCAATAGAGGAAGAGAACGGGCTCGTTATCAATCTCGAAAGGAAGACACCAGATGAACGATTGGCCCTTTCCAACTCGCTCCTCGCTCCTGGGCCATCCTCACGCGGAACGAGGGGAAAGAAAGTCCATCGTCACTTAAACAACGGCGACATTGTCATCATGAACCGACAACCCACTCTCCACAAGCCCAGTATGATGTGTCACAGAGCTAAGGTCCTCCCTGGTGAAAAGACATTGCGAATGCATTACAGCAATTGCAATACCTACAACGCCGATTTCGATGGTGACGAAATGAACTTGCACTTTCCTCAGAATGAAGTCGCAAGAGCAGAGGCACTTTCCATCGCAGACACAGATCACCAGTATCTCTCTGGCACTGCCGGTAATCCCCTTCGTGGACTTATTCAGGATCACATCTCTATGGGCGTTGCGATCAGTAACAAGGACACGATGTTCACACGACAAGAGTACCAGGAACTCCTGTATTCGGCACTACGACCTGAAAATGGGCACTGTGCAACTGGGAAAGTAGAGACACTACCACCTGCAATCTTCAAGCCAAAGCCGTTGTGGACTGGCAAACAAGTCATCAGCACCATCCTTCTCAATGTCAAGCCCGTCCAGATGCAAGGGTTGACTCTAAGCGGCAAAAGTACCACACCAAAGGATGTCTGGGGCCCAACCGGCGTAAACGAAGAACAAAATGTTGTGTTCAAAGACGGCTACCTGTGTCAAGGTGTCATAGACAAAAAGCAGATTGGTCCATCAAGTGGAGGGCTTGTCAATGGTGTCTATGAAGCTTATGGACATACTGTTGCGGGAAGGCTTCTGAGTGTGCTGGGCAGACTGCTCACACGAATGCTCAGTATGCGAGCTTTCAGCTGTGGTGTTGAGGATCTCATTTTCACTCGTGAAGGGGAGCAACTGCGCCGGGAGGCGTTGGCCCCCGCAGCGATTGTGGGTTCTGAGGTTGCAAAGGAATATGTGACGATGAGCGACAAGGATGTTAGCCGTGGCACTGACGCGAAGGAGTTCGCTCGACGAATGGAAGAGGTTCTCCGTGATGATGAAAAGCTAAAAGGACTGGACGACAGACAGAAAATCCGGAACGGTGAACTTTCTGCCAACGTGACTAAGTCTGCTCTGCCGATTGGTTTGGTCAAGCCGTTTCCACGGAATCAAATGCAGGCCATGACGGTATCTGGCGCGAAGGGTAGCAACGTCAATGCTAATCAGATCTCGTGCAATCTTGGCCAGCAGACACTCGAGGGACGACGTGTACCGGTCATGGTATCAGGGAAGACTTTACCTTGCTTTAAACCGTTCGAGCCGAGTATCCGAGCTGGTGGTTACATCGTCGACCGTTTCTTGACCGGTGTACGACCTCAAGAGTACTATTTCCACGCCATGGCTGGTCGTGAAGGTTTGATTGACACTGCTGTGAAGACCTCGAGATCTGGGTACCTGCAAAGATGTCTTATCAAGGGTATGGAAGGTCTTAAGGTGGAGTACGACACCTCAGTACGTGACAGTGATGGCAGTGTCGTCCAATTCCTCTATGGCGAAGACGGTCTCGATGTGGGCAAAGCCAAGTATCTAAGCGACTTCAAGTTCACTGCCCAGAACCACCTGTCTCTATTCATGAGCCTCGGTATGCAGGACAACTTCGAGCGCATCATGGACGATGAAGCCCGAGAGTACACAAAGAAGGCAGAGAAGAAGTACCACAAGACTGGAGACTTGGGCGTGATGGATCCTTCGCTGGCCATCTACTCCCCAAGTAGACATGCTGGTGCTCTATCGGAAAGAATCTGGAGAGACGAGCTAGACTATGTCGAGAAGAATCCAGACAACGTAGTCAAAGACAAGAAGGCGAAGGATGACGTGCGCAAGGCTTGGTTGAACGAAGCAAATTCAACCCTCAGCAAGAAGAACTTACAGGGTCTTGTGGATATGCGATATCTGAAATCTGTGGTCGAGGCAGGGGAAGCAGTCGGTGTGGTTGCCGGCCAGTCTGTGGGAGAACCAAGTACCCAAATGACCTTGAACACCTTCCATTTGGCTGGACACGCTGCCAAGAACGTCACACTTGGTATTCCAAGATTGAGAGAGATCGTGATGACTGCCGCCGCCAACATCTCAACTCCTACCATGACTCTTCGCCTGAACGACGGTATCAGTACCGAAGATGCCAAGAAGTTTGCCAAGGGCATCAGTAGGTTGAGTCTTGCTGAGATTGTTGACACTGTGAAAGTGACTGAGAGTATCGGCAAGGGTGTGGCGTACGACGCTGCCAAACGCTATACCGTGCACCTTGAGTTGTTCCCAAGCGAAGAGTACACGAAAGAGTATGCAATCACAATCGAGGACGTTGTCGCAACCCTTGAGCACAGATTTTTACCGCGCCTGCAAGCTGCTACTAGAAAAGAACTGAAGAAGCGTGGCGAGGAAAAGAAGCTCAAGGCTGCAGGCAATACTGACGCTTTACCTGAGCTCGGCAAGTCTGTCGGCGCAGTCGAACAAGAGACTGGCAGGCCAGATGGTGAAAGAGAGGGCGGCGATGATGACTCGGACTCCGAGGGTGACGACGATGCCACCAGAGACAAGGCCAAGAGCAACAAGCAACAATCCGGCTATGAAGCATACGAAGATGAGGAGGAAAACCAACTCGCGAAACGGAATCAGCAGCGTGATGCCACGCCGGAACAGGAGTCCGAGAGCGAGGACGAGACTTACGGTGGTAGCCCACGCTCTTCTCCCGAGCCAGAAGAAGACACCAAGGCCAAAGCCTCGGCCGCAAAAGACCGTGAGAACCGCATTCGTGGTGACAAGCACACTAACGATGTGGTTTCGTTCTCTTATGACGACACTCACGGTGCAAGCTGTACATTCACACTGGAGTACGATGCAAGCACTGCCAAAGTGTTGATGTTAAATCTGGTCGAGAATGCCGCACGTGCTGCTCTAATTCAATCTGTCCCGGCCATTAGCGGCTGCATGCTCGACGAGCAGGCAACCAAAGACGCCAAGGTGCCAATCCTCCTAGCATCTGGTGTCAACCTACGAGCCATGTGGGACTACCAGCACGTCGTTCACCCGCATCACATCTACACCAATAGCGTACATCACATTCTCACCCACTACGGTGTCGAGGCTGCCCACGCCGCCATTGTTTCAGAGCTGCAGGCTGTCTTCGGGGGTCACGGTATCTCTGTGGATAGGAGGCATCTCACCCTGATCGCAGACTATATGACCAGAGACGGTGCCTACCAGGCTTTTTCGCGACTGGGATACAGGAGCAATCCGTCACCCTTCATGAAGATGAGTTTCGAGACCACTGTCGGCTTCTTGAAAGATGCCGTCCAGGATGGTGATTGGGATGACCTGAGGAACCCCAGTGCGAGAATCGTGACCGGGAGACTGAATAATGTCGGCACGGGCAGTTTCGATGTGCTCATGCCCTTAGTTGAGCGTGGCAGCGCAGCAGGGAAGGAAGACATGGCGGAGGACGACAAGATGGATGTCGATTCAGATGGTGACAGCGACTAGATTGGACGAGACATGAAGCGTGTATAGTTATTTTCTGTATGATTGAACATTGCAAATTTAGCCTCCTGCTTCTTATGAAAGTCGTGTTTCAAAACTGCCATCTAAACTCTAAGGACTTGATGAAATAGATTGATATTGGATCTCGTCAATGTGCTATAATTGCATGATGTAGCATCTGCATAGCGTCTAGATGCCCGACAGATTCTGTATTTGCAGTCTCTATAGGGACAAGACGATGGAAGACCTGGATCCTTGCGGCCTCGTGAGCGTTGGAAACAATTCCAAGATCGGATATGGTGTATCGGCTAGCATCACCCGCTTTCAGTATCAGCGATTCTGCAAAGTGTGCCGGGTAGAGCCGGGTTCGACTCCCGGTATCCGAACATGTAGTATCTTTTTTGCCATGCGCGTCAAGCCAGCGAAAAGGTTTAATCCTCACTTGTAGTCTTGGTTCTTTGACATACAGCTAATATACTGCTGTCTCCCAGTACTTATTCGTTACACACTTTTGCTTTCATTTATTGAGTTTAATGCATCCACAGCCGTTCGAAAAAGGAAAAAGTGGATATGCGTGATGCGTGATGCATGATTCAATTGATCATCTAATCGTAAATGCCTGATGGAGATGCACTGTATTTCCCCGTTGAATGACCACCTAGAAAGCTCGAGCTATTAGAGTTCTTTTGCCGAATTGAATTCAATCAGACGGCAAAGGGATGTCTACTGTGCTCGCCCAGCCTTCGCCTGCCTGTCGAAGTATCTTTCGCAGTCGTTTCAACGTCAGTCGCTGGGGGAGCACCTGTTTGGTGGTGGAATCATATAATGCGTCGATACGTTCAATCTTGATCAGTCCATCAAGTTCTCATCATCATCATCATCGTCATCGTCACCCAAAGGTCCAAAGCCGGCGCTTATTGGCGCATCGTATGTGAGATCCATCTGGTCGGCAAGGTCTTCTGCAGCACCACCACCCATCCCATTCAGCTTCTTGGTCTTCCTGGCCCACTCAGTGTACTCTCTCGTCAACTGTAGACGCCGGGTCACATCTCGAGTATAGGTCGCTAGAGCTTGTATTCGCGCTGTCTGTGCCTGCAAGTCGTAATTTGGTGATTGAAGTGACGTATTGGACGATGTTGCCACTGAGTTGGTGTTGAATCTCAATACTGAGTTACCAATGGTCTGCTCGTCAGGTGTGATTGTTGCATCCAATTGACCATTCTGGATAATCGATGCAACAAAGTTGGCGGCGTAAGTTTCGTCGACACCTAGATGCTTCGCCACGCGGCTAATGGGTAGCACAGCGAATGTCTTCTCCAGGTCAATGATCCTGTATAGTTGGAGCGCGCCCGATACCTTTGCGACGAGACGCGCATTGCCATCACTCTCCCATTCGTTGGCATTTATATCTACTTCTGCGTTGAACTTCCGCACATCCCTCTTTTCGAAGCTGTTAGCTAGGCTTGCGTACGGTTTTGTTAATGATTGTAGGCTCTTCATCACACCCTGGTCGGCGGTGCGAGGTTGTGGCCATTCTTTCCCCCTTACCAGCAAGCCGATGAGGATAAACTTCTTGTATGCTTCGACCTGTAGCGCACTACAAGCATGGTGGCTTGAAGGGTAGAGGATCGCACTTTCCAAGAATAGCCGTGTTTGTGCATAGTTTCGAAGGCCAAGATATATGTGAGCACCTAGAAGGTAGTATTCTAGGACCGTCTCAGGATGTATCCGTCCTGGGAGCCCCGATTTCGAGGTTATGAAGCCGCTACTCAAGTCGTGATCTTCGCATAGTAGACTTGTGGATGAAGGCTTATTCGTGTTGTGAGGAAATGCATAGATGGGCTTCTCCAGGACGCTGAGCGCTTGACTTGGTACGCCATTCTTCAAGCACAACTGGACCAGCGTGAGGTGGTTGAGGGTGAAGGTACCAGCCGTGGGATCTAATCTCAGGATTGCATGCACGAGGTACTGAAGATCGAGCACGCCAAGATCGTGGCTCACATGACAACACCATTCGAAGACACCCCTCCACTCCTGGCCCGCATAACGAACTTGTATCGGATCAAACTGGGCCATGAAGGCGACTGCGTATTCCAGAACCTTTTCCTTCTTTTGCTTTGACTTGCCGGTTGCTTTGGTGTGCTCAGCTAGACACAATAGATACGGGAGCGTATTCGTTCGAGGGTCGAGGAGGTCGAGGATTGTTGTTTGTTTCTCTTCGTCCACGAGTCTAAGCCACTGTTTTGCAGCAACTCGTGAGAGCTGTTGTTTGAAGTTGGTGATTGCATCATCGTACTCTTTCGCATTCTGGAAGGGCTCGTTTGGAGGGAAAGAAAGCAGATGCGGCAGAAGATCAGCCATTATGTGCAGCTACGCCTGGCTGCGGCGCGAGAACAGATTGGTCGTTGGATGCGATTCGGCAAGATCACTTGGATGGGTTTCGTATCGATTGGTAGACGAAGGCGCAGTGACGTTGACGGACCAACAACGCCGATAGTGGCGTAGCCGATTTGATAGAATGTCTTTATGGGGCTGCAGCTTTGGTGAGGCTCAGACTAAGAGGGCGGTCGTAGACGATAAGGGTGCAAGGTGAAGGTGAAGACGCTGCAATGGATTCACTTTAAACATGGAGTACAGGACCTAAGGCAGCCAACGAGCTCGGTGCCCATCCACGCTTTCTGCCAGCGTCTGATTGCCTTGATGTCTGGCCGACAAGCTGTTGCTTTGGGGGCGGTGAATATCGAGGGCATGTGGGGCTTGCGTTGCGCGTAGTCCAGCTGTCGATTGCCCGGATAAGTAGGTAGCCAGAGCAAGGGCGTCCAGGGTCCATTTATCGCCTGATTCTACACGAAACTAGGCACCCTTATTCCTGTCAGGAGAAATCCTACTTTTTCTTTCCGCCATGAGGTAAGAGTATTTGTTGCAAAGACTCCCTCCGATCCCCGCCATGTCGTCCAGGTCGACGCCCGCCCGCCAACGAGACACCCTTCTCGACAGGAACGATATCGAAACTCTTATTGCGCAGGGCAGAAAGATCGTGATATTCGACAGCAGAGTGCTCAAGGTCGACGCATGGCTTCCCTATCACCCTGGTGGCGACAAGGCCATTCTCCATATGGTTGGCAGAGATGCTACCAATGAAATCAAGGCCTTTCATTCTTTCGAGACCCAAGCGCAGATGCTGCGATACCAGATTGGCATAATAGATGGCTTGTGGAGGGACATGATACCGCCAATCCAGGGTGGCAAATTCAGAGACAGGTCAGAGAGCAAGAGAGAACCGGAGGATGCTGGACGAGACCACGCTTCCGACCAATCTAGCTCACAAGAGCCGTCACCCATCTTCGAGCCCGCCGACCGACAGTCGACCACCGTGAGGAGACGAAGGAACAGCGGTGGAACTCTAAGCCAGTCGTCGTCGGCCACTTCTCTATCTACCCTGGCTATGCCTGAGCGTACAGAGCCACACAAAGATCTATCTTTCATCGATGAATGGGCCCAGAGAGAGCTCGACAGGGACCTGCAAACCTACCCGAAACTCGACCAACCGACTCAGAACGAGATTATCAAAAAGTACCAGCAGCTAGACGAGCGCATTCGCGATGCTGGTCTGTACGATTGCAACTATTGGGCGTATATGGTGGAGTTAACCCGCTATGCGTCACTTGGGCTCGCCTTCGTCTATTTCCTTCGGATTGGCTGGTACAAGTTGTCGGCAATATTTCTGGGCATGCTATGGCACCAGCTGGTTTTCACCGTCCATGATGCAGGACACATGGGCATTACACACGACTTCCACATCGACAGCTGCATTGGGATCTTCATTGCCGATTTTGTTGGTGGGCTATCTTGCTGTTGGTGGAAACGAAACCACAATGTTCACCACATTGTGACAAACTCTGCCGAACATGATCCCGATATCCAGCATATGCCCTTTTTCGCCATCAGCAATCGATTTTTTTCAAGTCTGAGAAGCACATACTACGACCGTGTCATGACTTACGACCCATTTGCCAAATTCATGTTGCGCTATCAACATTGGCTCTACTATCCGATCCTCACCTTCGGCCGCTTCAATCTCTACGTGCTCAGCTGGCAATACATCTTCCTTGGCCAGGGTCCTCGTAAAGGACCAGCTTGGTGGCATCGGTATCTTGAGATGGCTGGCCAAGCAGTGTTCTGGTTCTGGTTCGGCTATCTCACCCTATACCGATCGATTCCGACCAACCTCGACCGCTTCGTTTTCCTCCTGATATCCCATGCAATCACAATGCCGGTGCATGTGCAGATCACGCTGTCACATTTCGCGATGTCCACTGCCGACCTCGGCGTTGCCGAGTCCTTCCCTCAACGAATGCTGCGAACCACAATGGATGTTGACTGTCCTCCTTGGTTGGACTTTTTCCATGGCGGGTTACAATTTCAGGCAGTGCACCACCTCTACCCACGAATTCCACGGCACAACCTTCGCAAGGCGCAGGTGTACGTGAAGGAATTCTGCGAGGATGTCGGTGTGCCCTATGTTATTCACGGTTTCAAAGAAGGGAACGAACAGGTAATTGGCCGGCTTGGTGAAATTGCAAAGCAGGCTAGAATGATGAGCGAATGCTCGAAAAGCATGGGACCAGGTGATGTCTTCGAACATCATTGATGTTGGCTCTTCTAGAACTAGATCTATGTACTTTGAAAATACGACGTCCGTACCTGCGCACCGCTTCGATCTGCATTGCTTTTGTTGCGACATTTGCTCTGTCACATGTTGCGTCCCATATATTAACGAGCGCAATGTTTTGCCACTTCTCTCTTCGAAGTGCCTGCTGTGTGCACATGGTGAGGCGATGCGCCTGTTCATGTGTAACTTATAAATAATTCATGAGGTGCTGCACTCTCAATCTCAGTGTAGCTAACCATACCTCCAGGGCTACCTCCAGGGCTGCCAACTGCAACTGCCTCACGGCGACGTCATGCGCTTCTGCTGTCTGCCAAGGCGCTAAGCTTTTTCCGACCTTCGCGACTTCATACATGAACCGCTGCAACCTCTCTCAAGATACTACNTTCGGATCGCAAATCATATCCATACTATCTCCAAGATACTCGACCATGTCTCGCGGCGGCGGCACAACCCTCTACGTGACTGGCTTCGGCCACGGCACCAGAGCTCGCGACCTTGCGTACGAATTCGAGCGGTATGTCCCATACACGAGCGCCTCATGCCGATGAAACCACGAACCTACCGACGCACCCAATCCCATCAAAACCAAGACCAAACCGCCGATCAANCCCCCCTACGCTTTCCATGAAGGCGATCGAGCGTGTGGCAGGCTTGCACCCATCGAGTCCTCTCCCGTATCTCATTCCTCGAGCCTCCTCCCCTCCGAGCGAACGAGCGAGCGATTCGATCCACAGTCGTCCTATACCCCTTTCTTGCCACAGAAAAAANGCCTTTCGCCCAACCTCTCTCTCCGCCTTTCCCTCCTCCCGCGCACCGACAGTTCTCGAACGCATAAACAGCGTATTAACGAGTCTATCCAAAGGTATGGACGTCTCGTCCGGTGTGATATTCCAGCCCCTCGCTCTGCGAGCAGCAGATTGTAAGAATAACCTTGAACCGACCTAAAGCTAGAGACACTTCAAACTAATCGTGGGCTGCAGATTCGCGTTTGTGGAATATGAGAGCCGTCGTGATGCTGATGATGCATATCACGAGATGCACAACAAGCGCATCGGTCGTGATGATCTGCTGAAAATTGAAGTACGTACTGTTTTGACACCCTCGGTCTGGGTTGGGACAACCTTCTGCACGGCGCATCTGCGCTTGCCCGTCCACTATGCTCCATTGAAATAGCACGTCCATTGAACGCAATGCTAACTTTGCGCAGTGGGCTCGTACGCCACCATCTGCAAGCTGGCGTTTCGACACTGGCTCTTCTCGCCGTCGTTCGCCTCAGCCTCGTCGCGGCCGCTCTGTAACTCCACCTCCTCGTCGTCGTGACTACTCACGCGATCGTGACGTGGATGATAGGCGTGAACGCGACTTTGACGACAGACGTGAACGCGACTTCGATGACAGACGCGAGCGCCGTTCCGCACGCGACAGAACACGGTCTCCAGAGGACCGGGACCGCGACGTAAAAGATGTCCGCGATCGTGAGGAAGATGACAGGCGGGAGCGTGAACGCGAACGTGACCGTGAAGTTCGTGACCGCGAGGAGGATCGCGAGCTTGCCAACGGTGACGATCGCAAAGGTAACTACTCGCTCCTGGCTACATTTTCGAGGCCCGTACTAATTCGTCTGTGAAGTAGAGCGAGAAGAGGCACCGCCTCACGAAGACCTCGACACTGCCGAGTAAACGGCAGCAAATCAATAAAAAGAAAGACGGTACACATTGCTTGGGCCTTCATGAAGACCTCATCCCCTGTTTCGTTTTGCCATTACACAGTTTGATCACGACCTGGCCCTGAGCCCGTCGCGCTCGATATCCCACACTTGCCCTGAACAGCGAATGCGCTCTTGCGAGCCACGCTCCGCGACACTATGGCATGTACTATATGGCCTGCTTAGGAGTTCGACCAATCGGTGACAGTGATGAGTAAATACCTCAAGTGAGATATAACAAAATGTTAAGCTTTACCCACGTTCGAACAATCGATAGTTCCAGAGATTTTAAGCTCACAATTGATGTCAACGAGATTTCCCATATTGAAAAGTATGGGTCTGGAGTTTACGTCTCGGGAATCTAGTTTTTATTTTGGAGAGGAAAGTAATGGACCGTGTTGTGAAATAGGCGAATGTTTCTTTTGTCTGTTTCAAACACACTTGCCCTGGTTCGGGTATATTACAAAAGCGCTCAGCCCGTGCGGAAGATAAAGCCTCCTCGCCAGCGATCTGGCTTGGATCTTAATCTATGATCGTAAAAGGTGGCAGTGAATAAGTTTATGGAGAGAATGAAAACAACGGTATCCGCTGCATCAACTCCAAGCTTGCGCCATAATCCAACAACGAATTGCCCGTCCTTNTTTTTTTTAGATACGTGTGAGATTCGCTCACATAGCCCATTGGAGTCCCACTTTCTGTTGGCGACCTGCCGCGGTAGTTACAACACCCGGTCTCGCATGGTTAAGAGCTCGTGAAGTCTGCTCTTGCCGGTCAAACCCACTGGAGTGACCTCCTCCTTCCCCATGGTCTTTCTACTGGTAAGATGGAGTGTGGAAGTTGGGGCCAGGCGGCATTGTCATCCCATTGGGGAGATGCGATGGCGGCGTGCTTGCGCTGACGGGGGAGCCAGCAGCGGCGCCGGAAGGCGGGCCTGAGCCGGAGAGGCGATGGTCGTAGCCGGACCAGCCGGGAAAGACATCCCTCAGCTGGTCGTACTTGGCCTGCAGCTGAGGCATGTGTGGAGGGGGCGTCATGTGGACAGGACCAGGCAGCTTTTTGGACGGCTGCTGGGGTTGGGGCGGTTGGCCGGTAGAGGCAGAGTGCAGAGGCACAAGGTAGGACATGTTGGCCTGTACGCGCCGCATGCACTGGATGTAGTCGTCTGACGCCATGGCGACAGCGGTCGGCTGGCCGGCGTTCTTGAGCTGCTGCAGGTGCTGTGGTGAAGTGGCTCCACCCTTGCCCTGCGCCTGTAGGGCATTTACCTCCTGCAGCAGATCCAGGTTGATGCTCAGCAACAGCGCTACTCGTCGCTGCTCAAGCGACTGCGAGCTGGGCGACTGTGGGGTGCCGGGCGTCGGCGAGGCTGTGGCGCTGGTGGGCGGCCCGCTCGGTTGCTGGTGCGGCTGGTGCTGGTGATGCTGTTGCTGTTGCTGCTGTGAAGCGGGCGTCTGCGGTAGAGGTGGGGCGGCCATCGGCTGCCACTGCTGTGGTGCGGCTTGCGGCGGTGGTGGTGTCTGTTGTGGTCGCGGATGAGTGGGCGTGCCGCTGCCCTGCGCGGCTCCAGGTGGGCCGCTGGTGGGCGGGCCGGCGAAAGGGAAAAATTGTTGTCGAGGTGAGAGGCTGGGTCTTAAACCGGGTGGTGCGGTCTGCGCAGAGTTGTGCGTAGGTGGTGCCGATGTGTACGGGTTGCCGTGTTGCGGCGACTGGCCTGAGGCATGACGATCGACGTTAGTCTGGGGAACTGTGGGAGGATTTTACGGCCCTTAACTCCATCTGCCCGCATCTCGCCTGGTCCCGTCCTTCAGCTTGGTCCGCCCGATCTCGCGTTGAGACAAGACAGGCGGCTTCAGACGGTAGGTAAACAGGTGATGAAGTGGGCGCAATGAAGAAAGGGGAGGTGGTAAGTGGTGAGAGGTAGACAGGAGACGGTAGGTGTAGGTGGTAGGTGGTAGGTGGTAGGAGGCTGGTGATGTGCATTCTGACAGTGCGAGAAGATGCGCAATGCATAGGAACTTACCGGTGAATGGATGGCCATATCCGTGCCCATCGAGCTGTTGACCACGGCCTTGACCGAGAGTGAGATGGCTAGGGAGAGGGGAGAAGGATTGCTGGTGGTTTTCGAGGTTGATATGGTGAGAGGTGTTGCTGTGGGTGGGCAAGTGGTGAGGCCCGGGTGGTGGGAAGGGGTGTGGTGCAGAGGGTGCGGGTGTGCCGCTATAGGAGCTAGCAGTGGTGTTGGGTGCAGCAGCGTATGCCGGTGATGATAGCGGCGGCGGTGGTTGTTGCTGGTTTTGCTGTTGATGATGTATATGTGGATGTGATTGATGTTGTTGTTGCTGTTGCTGGTGCTGTTGTTGCTGTTGTTGCTGTTGCTGTTGCTGATGCTGTTGTTGATGTTGCTGGAGATGATGATGCTGCTGCTGGTTGCGATTGTCATGTGATTGAGGGGCAAAGACGGAAGAGCCAGGGCCAGGACCAGGAGCAGAAGCAGAAGTAGAGGCAGGATCGGAACCAGGGATATTGGAAGGGAGAGCGGAGGTTGTAGTGGTAGTGGTGGGAGTGGGTGTAGCAGAAGCCGATCCAGGGATGGGAGTGAATGGCGATGCTGACTGGTGGTTGAAGGGACCGGGGTGGAAGGCGGTTTCGTACTGCATGTGGTTCATGGTGGTGAGGGAGGGGAGGCAATACCTCCTAGTATAGCCAGGTAGGTAGGTAGGTGGTAGGTAGGTAGTGTGGTGTGTGTAGTAGTGGCAGCGATGGGGTGGGTTGGTTGGGTTGGGG